>PVKE010018072.1:0-29981 GCA_004027555.1 Craseonycteris thonglongyai
CCCTCCTCCTCCCTCCCCAGGTAACCACCAAACTATTGAGTGTGTCCATAATGCTGGTGTCCTCTCCCACCTCTCCTCCCACTTTCCCTCCTCCCTTCTCCCTCCTCCCCTTCCCTTAGTCAGTCATCCAGCTATTGAGTGTGTCCATAGGTCTCTGTGTCTTTGTTACTTTCAGTTTTATATTCCACCTATATATTTAAGTTTTCTGTTATTTAAGTTGATAAATATTTCCTCATGTTTATTACACTAAACCTCAGGAGAGCTCTTGTTAAGTTTCAAGCTTGGGAAAGACTGGTGACCAAATTTAAGAAAAAGTTAAATTGCCTAGCATAGTGAGATAAACACAGTAATGCTCCAATACAGCTTTTTTTTTCTCAACCATCAACCTCCTTTTATTTAAATTTATTTTATTGTTTGAGAGTGAGTGAGAGAGAGAGAGAGAGAGAGAGAGAGAGAGAGAGAGAGAGAGAGAGAGAGAGAAGGCCCAAAGCAGTCTCCATAGTTGTAGATTATTAGTTGTGACATGGTTTCATTCCACACAGGTGGATGTGGGGCCACATGGGGTAGAAACTGAACTGGGAGCCTCCCACGTGGGAGGCAAAAACCTTCACCACCAGCCCTCCCAGCATGTACTAGTTTCACCACAGTGAAACTAGTGAATATGGGTTTGCATGGGCTGGGGCTGGAAATCAAACCTCAGACTGTGTGACTGTGAAGTGAGCTCTCAACCTTTGAGGTATCCTGGCATCCTCCCTTCTCCCTTTTTAAAATGACTTCTTTACATATTCTCAAAATCCTAGACTTCTCTATCATAAAGTAAGTAAAATTCATCTTCTAACCACATCATGGGCAAAAATAGAATACTGATGTGTTAAGGATTTTAATGAAAAACCTTAATTATGAAGTAGTTAAAGAAAATTAAGGTATTATGGCATTTTAGGGGTGGGAAAATCTCATTAACATACACAAAAAAACTATACTTGTTTAACTACTTATTAAAATAAGAAAGGCTTGCCAAAGTCAATAGACAAAGGAAAGCCACATGGAAAAGAGGTTATTGTTAAAAAGGCATATATTTCAAAATAAACATAGGAAGGTGATGAAAATAAATAATTCACAGAGGAGAAAAAGGATGTGAGCAATAAATATTTAAAAACAATGATGAACCTCAGTAGTACTCAGGCAGAGGCAAATTAAAACAAATATGAGATAACATTAGCCATAAGATCAGAAAACTATTAAAATATTTGAAAACATAATGCTCAGGGTCATAAAATGTAGTGTACTGCTGGTCAGAATGATAATTGCTATTCCCTTTTTGGAAAACAACCTAGTGTTATTTATTAAAATTTGAATTTTATATTCTTTGACTCAAAGTTGAGGAATCTATTCATAGATTTAATCAATATATATAAGAATGTATATACATAGCTATGTTTGCTATTTTCTTAATCTCTGCTGATTAAGTCCAGCTAAAAATAGATATTGCAGTGTTGGTAGTGATGTTCTGTTGGTGGTGTCAGAGAAAAGGTTTGGATTGGGGATGGAGATGGAGATCCTAGGCAAGGATTTGTTGGGTCCTAAGGTTTTAGGCTAGTGAGATATCTTTTTCATGTCACACACATAGTTGTTTTGTTTGTTTTGTTTTTAGTGTATGGAAATGTATTCCAGTATGACCTTTCTATTATACCTAAAACCACCATAGCCGCAAGATCTCTAAAAGTTGTTGACCAGTCTGAGTTACCAATCCCAGTGACTCTCTTTGTAAATAAGACTTCTTTTCAGATGACTTGTTCTTCCTCTCTGCACTCTGTTGTTTATCATATACTTTACATGTTCAGCCTACTGAAAAGATCTTATAGACCACAATTTCTGATTATAATTTCAGTAAAACTAAAACGGATTGATTGGCAAAGCACCAGCATGTTTATGGGCCTCATCTAGATCGGTTTGATATCTGATGCTTTCCTGTGTTTTACAGTGAGAAGTGAAAAAGTAATGATCATTTATTTAAAACAACAAACAACTGCCATAAGTATGGAATCACGTTACTTTCCTGCTTGAATCTCTTCAATGGTTCCCTGATACTGTTTGATATTAGAACTTCTTGGCAGGTGCTGGGCTCCTTTGTGATCTGGTCTCCTGTATCTGTTCAGTTGCATCTTCTTCCCATGTCCCTTGCATTTTATTTTTCATCCATTTATTTCTGTTACTCAAATAGTTTTTATTTTTTCACATGTCATTTTGGTATGCATTTTCTATGCTTGGAATTACTTTCACTGTTATCACCTTTTTTTTTTTTTTAATGAAAACACCCTTGTTCTTCATCTAGACTCATTTAAAGTAGCTCTTCCTTCCAAAGCCTTCTTATGAGGAGTTTGACTTTTGTTTCTCTGTTATTTTTGCATATTTCTTATTCCTTAAAAAATAGCATTTACCTCAGTAAATTTAATTTATCTTTATCCTTGGATTATAAGAATCTTATATGCAAAGTAAGTTTATGTGAGTATCCCTCTTAGCATATTTCCTGTCACATGTTAGGAATAAACGTAAGATTGTGGTAGATAAAAGGAAGAACAGTATTACATTAAGTTTTGAGATTCTCTGTTCAGAAAAGTCTACAAAGAAAAAAGGTAGAAAGAATAAGGATATAAATTGAATTTTATCATCTTTTTGCACCTACTCAACAATATCCAGTGGAACCAGGGATAATGAAATACTTGATTTAGTAGAGAAATTGTGCTGTTAAGTTAAGATAATAGAATAAATTGAATGAAAGATGAAAAATTGTCATTCGGTTATGTTAACAAAAGTTTTCCTTCTAAATTGCCAGGTCAGATAAATATACAAAAAGCAATACTTAGGTCATCAAAGTCTCTTTTCTAGAACTTAACTTTGAATATTTTTTTTTCTGGAGAATTTTAACTAAGTTTTTGTGAAACAAAATTATGTAGTTTTATCTGGAGGTATGTATGCCTGTGTAGATGATCTATTTATTTTATTTTATACATGACAAAATGAAGGGACCAGAAATGTTAAGTGACTTCCTTATTTTCCTTCTTTTTTTCAATCTATCCCAAAAGTCAGCAAAATGCATTTTCTCAAGGAGAATGAGTAGAAGAGCAATGTCGAAAAAGAGTGAAAATCCAATCATGGCCCCTTTTGGACTAAAGATTTCTTGGCCAAAGACAGGCCCAAGCAGAGGGAGCAAGGATGCTTATAAGTAAAAGTGAAACTAAAGCCCTACTATTAGACCAAACTAGGTTTTTACTACCAGATAAAATAATTTGGTGGAGCTAGTTTAAAGGGTGTTGATGGTTCAAGATCAAGTTGTTGTCCTTGAACCCTATTGATTTCAATTCATTCAATAATATGGTCATGCTACTATTGTTAAAAATTATATTAAACATGCTCTATTCTTTTAATGATGAATTCCCAATGGGTCATTGAACCTTCCTTTTGTAAACCCTATTTTATAATTTTAAGATATTTTCTTAACTTTGGTTGATGTTTGATAATACTATTAGAAAGTACCTTTTAATTTAATTATTCTTTCTTATCAGATTTTATTTTCTTGTTACTTTTAGAGACTAATCTCTCAATTAGACTGTTTAAAATTCTGGAGCATGTCAAAGGTTAGAATTTCCCTCAAACTGATGTAGTTTACAGTATCAATTGATATAGTAGTGTTCCGTGAATTTAAGATCATTTTTGAAGAAAGGTTAGGGAAAGATTTCTGAAAAAAACCAAGCTCGATTTAGAAAGATAAGCATGTAATTATAAAAGTAATTATAAAGGTTTCTGACTGGATATGGCACAAAAGTGTTATTTAGCTAGTTTGATTTAGACCTTTCTGCAGTGGTACTTCCACGCCCTAGGGAAACTGGTTGTAGAGGATATAAAAACTCAGAAAGCTAATATTTTTATTTAAGAGGAGCTAGGGGATTGGTTCTCTAAGTCATTATTTTGTGTAGTCAGAGACTCTTTAAATTTAAACCATTTTTGTTTTTAATTTCATTAAGAAGTTAGGAATGTTCTTTGTATGGTTAATGGCAACCTCTTATATTTGTCAAGTACTTCATGATGGAAAGAACAATTTTACATTTATTACTGGGATTTGTTTCATAACAACCAGGTAGTGAGTGGTAGATTTAAAATTTACCTAAGGACTAAAAAGACTCAGATACTCTGCTTTTTGCTACACTTCACTGCTTTCTTACCATTGAAAAATTTAAGTGGTGATCCCCAGTGTCCTGCATCTGGGGTAAAACTCAAAATGTGGCTCTCTCAGCCATGAAATTTGATTACATCTTAGAGATTAACATGTACTTTAGTTTGCTTTAGAAATCTCATGGTCTAATATCAAGCTTAAAGATAAAACCTGATTTGAATATTTCAATTACCTTAGGTCTTTGACTGACACAACATGTTAATGTGTTTTTGATTTCCAAAATAACTTCAACACAAAGTCATCTGTTAAGGTTTTTTCTTTCATAAAGTCATAATTTAGTGAAGTTTGACTTTGATTCATTCAATTTTCCTTTATGCATGTTTTATTTTAGGTAGTTTAATACCTTTTAAAGATTGCTATTTAGTTCATTTGTGTTTTCTGCATAAAGACGTTCATGCAGGATTTGACAAAAATATTAAAACAATATGTAAAAGTCTAATGAGACCTAGTGTGTTAGCTCTCTCGGTGATACTTGAAGTTACTTTAAGACAAAGAAGTGGCAGTCAGCAAGCAATTTAAGAGGAATCTGAGGTGCTTATGGAATCTTTTTAAGTTCCTTGAATTCTGATATTAACACCCTCCTCCTCCTCCTCCTCTGACTCCACTGCTTTTGTAGTCTCTTCCTTTTCCCTCTGGCCCACACTCTTGAGCCATCTCCCCCTGCACCCTGAATTCCTACCTCTCCCCTCCCCTTTCCCCCCTCTCCTCTTCTAGCATGCCCAGTTACTGGGGAAGAACCAATTGGCCAATGGCAGCTCCAAGAACCAGGCAGGCAGTGGTGGCAGCAGTGTCGCCCCACCCACCAACAGTGGGTTGCAATTCTCCAAGAACCAGAGTAGTTGCAGCAGCAATGACGAGCACGGTGGTGTTGGGATGAGAGTCCGAGGTGAATACCAAGCCTGGGTCCCATAATTTGGCCCAGGCGCTACAAAGTACATAGATAAAGACAATGGAGCAATGCTTGTATGGTCTCCATATCACAGTATCCCAGACGCCAAATTGGATGAATATATTGCAATTGCAAAGGAGAAACATGGCTACAATGTGGAACAGGCACTTGACATGCTATTCTGGCATAAACATAACATTGAGAAGTCCCTTGTGGATCTCCCTAATTTTACTCCCTTTCTGGATAAGTGGACAGTGGAAGATAAAGTCCTATTTGAACAAACCTTCAGTTTTTATGGGAAGAGCTTTCACTGGATTCAGCAAATGCTTACAGATAAAACACTTGCTAGCCTTGTAAAATATCACTATTCCTGGGGCAAAAAAACCACACACACAAAAAAAAACAAGCAAAAACTTGAGCTAAGACAAACTGGATAGATCGACAGTCCTGTAAACTAGCCAATAGACATATCAGGGTGACAATGATGATGATGTGGAAGAAACATACCCGATGGAAGAAAATGATAGTGATTGTGATCCCAAAAAAGAAGTCAAGAAAGAGGGTAATACTGAACAACCTGTCCAAACTAGCAAGATTGGACTTGCAAGGAGAGAGTACCAGAGTTTACAACACTGCCATCATTCTCAATGTTCTAAATGCCGGCCACCTAAGGCACGTATTTATCCCAGGAAGATGTGGTAGCTGTTTTCTGTAGTTCCAATGCAGCCAAAACCATCCTGCGGCAGTTGGACACAAAGCTGATCTCTTTACAATATCAGGTTCAGAATGCTAAACTCCTTAAGTTTGCTAGGTTAAGGATGTCTGACTTTTTCTTTAATTTAATTTTAACATTTTCCTATATTAGGATGACAAGAATAAATACCCTGCATTTCAGATTTTGACATGTTCTTTTAATGCATATTTAAGAAATTATAACAGCATACCCCTTTGCTCAAAAAAATCTTTTTTTTTCTCCTAAAGGAATCTTAATAAATTCCTTTCAAAGAAAGCAATTGAATCAATTGCAAAGCAATTATATGAACCACAAAGAACATACTGAACCTATTAACTGTTTAACATACAGTTTAGGGTCCCAGTGCAAAGTCCTTGCTAAAAGGTCTTTGACCTATCACCTGTCAGTAACTAGAGAATCTTAATGATTTTACATACAAATGGGGACTTAATTTGTTAAAGTACAATGTCTTTTAGTCCCTTGAAAATTGAGTTAATTTTCATATATATTTTTTAATGTTTCTAAATCTGCTTTTAACTAGTAGTTGCCAACTTTTGGGACTTTAGGAGAGAATTATATTTTGTCAGTTATGTGGACATAGTGGTGATGGAAGCATTTATTTACAATACCCTATTTGTGTTTAGGTTCTGAACTTAAAATTACCCTCATACTTACTAAAATGGTCTGCATTTAATATAAAGGCTGATTTCTTGATAAATCTCTGTTGTACTATTTGGGTACACTTGTGTATTCCTTGCAGCCAACTTGTATGGCTGGGTTTGGTTTAGGGTTAAGTCATCAACATTATTTTATAAAATAAATATAAGAATTTGTTCTGTGTTAAAAAAAATGAATAAATAACAAATTCCCTGAATTTGTACCTCAAAATATATGTCTATTTTGCCAAATATTGGCCTACAGAGAGCATGCATTTAGTTTGTCCCAGAGTATGGTTGGGGGAGTAAGGAAGTTCAGAAGCAATAGAGCAACAGAATAAAACATTAAAAATAAAAAAAACACACATGCATGCACACACACACAGAAAAAGACCATGTAAGTCAAATTGTATAATTAACACAGATAATTTGTTCTCTTTTTCCTGTAAGATTATACATTCTCATTCATTGGCTTTGCTTGGCTTTAGTAATGATAAAACAAACAAACAAGAACATCAAGAAATAACCTAAAAATTAGGAAAGATTAGTTAAATAATTTATGATAAATATGTAACATGGAATATTATGCAGCTATTTTTTATTAAAAATAAGTTAGATTTAAACATATCTACCTAAAAAAATGTCATCTGTTTATTATATGTGGTAAAGAAAGCATATCTTAGATGACAGTGTATGGTAGAGTTATTTTACAGAAAAAAAGTAGAAAATCTCATTATGCTTAGATGGATAAATATTTTGGTTAGTGATTACTTCAGAGATAGTGAGATTGAAGGAGGAAAGTTAAAATTATTAACACTTTCCTTTTATAACTTTGCATTGTTTAATTTCTTGAAACAAATACAGTTCTTTTTTCTTAGATTTTTGTATTTTTATTAAATTTTTATTTTAAAAAGAATAACTTGAATTTATTTTTATTAAATGATATTTCGTGGCTGATGTAAACAGGGTGGGTGTGGGAGCAGCAAATATGCCCAAATACTGCTTTTGACCAATCACTTCTTCCCATGTAGTTCCCAATAAAAGCGTATGGGGAAAATGTGGCAGTTTTCCTTTCCTGCCAACACCAGTGGATACTAATTTGGCCTCATCTCTCCCACCTAGTTTTTCAGGGAAATCCTTGTTTGCCAAAACAATTCTTTGCTGCTCTGTCAATTAAATTAAAAGGGAAACAGTATAGAATAAACATTAAATGCATGAGAAAAGAGTGAGGTGTGTGGATGTGCAGAGAATATTTGGTCTGAGAAATGTGAGGACAGCTGTATGCTGTGAAGAAACAAGACAGAAGAGTGAGAAGTCACTATTAAAAATCTTCCCTTGATTAATATATCAACCTCAAACTGTTAGAAATATGCAAATAAAGATCTTGAGTTAATTTGATCCCTCTTTTGTTCTCAGATTTATTTTTTTTTAAATTTAATACCGTAACAGTACTCTGAAAAGATACCAGGTGGCTCTCATGTTTTAAAATAACTCTTTTTTTCTAACATTTCTCTCTGGATATAAATCACAATGCAGACAACTTGGGTTATATGTTGTTTTAGTCAGTTTTGCATGGTAAATATGCCTAACAAACAACCCAGCAATCTTAGTGACTTACAAGGAGCGATGTAGTCTCGCTTACAGGTCTGGTGTTTGGCTGTCGAGGTTGTTTTTTAGAAGGAAAGTCAGCTTCATATCTGCTCCACATGTCTTATTGTGAGACCCAGGCAAGATCTGATGACAGATGGCAGAAGCACAAAAGCACAAGCCGAACCATGCAAGCTGGTTTAAAGCCTCACACATTATACTCACTCATATAGTGTTGGTCAAAGCATATCACATAGTCAAGCCCAAGGTTGGAGTGACAGGGAAATATACTCCACCCCAAGAGGGAGGCACTGTAAATTCACATAGAACATGATGTGAAAGCGTATTTTTATTACAGGAAGAGGGTAGAGAGCTGATAGCAGTAATCTAAGGTAGCCCAGATCACATGGAACACACCCTTTTTTAAAGTTAGACTTAAAAAGCTTCAGCCCTAACTCTATAATAAAGACTGCTATCTTCTTTAGCTAACACTTCATCCACTACAACAGCAAAACATTTGCTTGGCTGTTGCCACTATGATTTAAGGTAGCAACAGGAGAAATGCAATAGAGAGACATTAACTAAAAGCCTGAGCAATTCAGGTCTTCCTCCATTTTGGAAGCAAATCTGCTATTTACCATTTCTGTCCCATAGACAGAGGGAGTTAGAGAGAGAACCTTGCCCATGTGAAATTTTGTACCACGCTGTGATTCCACCCACTTTTTGAATGTGTTTCTATCAACATACTAGAACATAATAAATCCATAACTGCTACTTAGGGAAATAAATAGAAAGATCGAAAAAAAAAAAAGGCTTCAAACTTCTCTCACCGCTAAACAAATACACTGCAGAGGACATCTGTCATTTTTGGCGTGCCCAACATCTATTTTCACTTCTGGCAAAACCATTTGTGCTTTTCCCATTTGCATTCTCGTGTTTAGAGTGAGTTTGATTCATACCCAGCATTTTGAGTGGCCATGTGACCCAGGCTTGAGCAATCAAAGCATCATATCCCAAAGATTAATTAAGGGCTGAGCAGATGCTCCAGTCAGAGCTCTGAAGGCTGTATCCTAGGACATTTGTTGAAACTATTGGAAATCAAGCCATCCCCACTGCACGCCCACTCCCACATACACCTGCCCCACTGCAGTTACTGTTAGGATAATGTAGAAGCTGAAAAGTATAGGCAGCCATGTCAAGGTGAATTGAGAATTTAACCAAGGCATAGCAATACAGACAATGGAAAGACAAAAGCAAGAGTCCTTGTGACATTGTCTTATTCTTTGTATCTAGCCTTTCTTGAAAATCTCCTTAGATTTTCAAGTTAGATGAGTCAAGAAATTCATTGTTTTGATTAATTAATTTTACTTTTTATTTGTCATTTGCTACCAAATGACTTCTGGACTAGCTATATCAGTCTGTATTCATTATGCAATTCATGTTAGTATTTAGAAAAACATTGTAAGGCATATCGCTATAATGAAAAAAAAAAAATGAAATTAGGGAGAAAAGAAATTTCCTACAAAATTATTTCCTTAAGTGTTTTTTTTGTGTTTTTTTTTAATGTAACAAATTTTCACCCTCTTCCCACCACCAATGTAATTTAAGTTGTTAGAAGTTTCTTATAGGGAAGCTGAGATGGCTCAACCTGTAAAGCACTCGCTTTGTAGCCTTGGGACCGAGGATTGAATCCTGGCCCTGGCCTGTGTGGACCCATATGCTCAACTGGGATTTAAAGGATTTAAAAATCCTTTAAATCCTGAATTTACTCATATATTTCTATTAGTGAGTACTGATCCATAATATCTCCTTAAATCTAAAAGAAAGTAATAGTTATTTTACTGATGTTTTCATAGGAACTCACCAAAGTTATGTCTAAACAATTCTTCTCCATTTCCCTCATGCCCCAGAACACACAAGTGAAGGTGGAGATGTTTACTGGGAGGTAACGTGGTGTGAAGAAAATGCAGCCTTATCTGCTTTTTATTGAAGCAGCAAGTTAACACTTCCCAAGCGGGGGCCCCCCAGTTTGGCTCCTGGTTCTTGCCCCTCAGTTTGGCCCCTGGTTTAATGGGGCATGCCTCCCATGTGGGAGGCTCCCAGCCCAGTTCCTGCCATGCATGGCCCCCACCCATCTGTGTGGCATGAAACTATGTTGAAAACTGATGACTTACAACTATGGAGACTGCTCGGGGCCCTCCCCCTTCTCTCTGTCTCTCTGTCAAAAACAATAAAATAAATCTTTTAAAAAAAGGTTTATTATAAGAATAAAAAGGTCACAAGGACCACTAATTAGGTGTGGAAAAATGATTCAAATACAAGCTACTGTCTCAAGAAGTTGTAAAATGATTTTCTTTATGGCTGTAGAATGCAGAACACTTTGAATAATTTTTTGAGAACATATAAAAATGTGATTACGTAACAAAGATTATTTATGATTAGGTTATAGAAGGTGATTAAAGCATTTCTCTCAAAGGAATTGATAATTTGATGGGAGATTTAGGCCAGTAGAGGCCATGTATTTTAACCTAGTTCTAATGCTTTGTGACTTTTGGAAAAATTACTCAGTTTTATAGATAACAGTATTTTCTATAAAATAAGAGGCCCAAATAAAATCATTTGTAAACATGCCTCTCTCTTTATTTATTTATTATTTATTTTTTATTGTTAAATTTATTGGGGTGACATTGATTGGTAACAACTAAATAGTTTCCAGATGTACAAGTCGACATCACATCACCTATGTATTGCATTATGTGCTCACCACCCAGAATCAGCTCTCCTTCCATCACCATATATCTGGTGCCCCCCGTGCCCCCCCCCCCCCCACTCTCCCTCCTTCCTACTCCTCTTCCCTCTGGTAACCATCAAACTATTGAGTGTGTCCACAAGTCTTTGTTTCTTTGTTACTTTCAGTTTTATATTCCACCTATAAGTGAGGTCATATGTTTCCTGATTGTTTCAGTCTGACTTATTTCGCATAATATGATTGTTTCAAGGTCCATCCATGTTGTCACAAATGACTGTATTTCATCTTTTCTTATTGCTGCATAGTGTTCCATTGTGTACCACAACTTCTTTATCTAGTCATCTATCAAAGGGCACTTTGGTTGTTCCCATGTCCTGGCCACTGTGAACTGTGCTGCAATGAACATGCAGGTACAGACTTCTTTGCAGGTTAAGGTTTTCAAGTTTTTTGGGTAGATACCCAGTAGAGGGATTGCTGGCTCATATATCAATTCCATTCTTAATTTTTTGAGGAATCTCCATACAGCCTTCCATAGTGGTTGTACCAGTTTACATTCCCACCAGCAGTGTATGAGGGTTCCTTTTTCTCCACAGCCTCTCCAGCATTTGTTATCCCTTGCCTTGCTGATTATAGCCACTCTAACAGGTGTAAGATGGTATCTCATTATGGTTTTTATTTGCAACTCCCTAATTGCTAGTGAAGTGGAGCATTTTTTCATATATCTGTTGGCCATATGTATGTCTTCATGAGAGAAGTGTCTGTTTAGAGAAGTGTCTGTTTAGATCTTCTGCCCATTTTTTAATTGGATTGCTTGTTTTTTTCTTGTTGAGTTGTACAAGTTCTTTGTATATTTTTGATATTAGCCCCTTATCAGAGGCATTATTTGCAAATATTTTCTCCCAGTTATTTGGTTGTCTCTTTGTTTTGTTGATGGTTTCCTTTGCAGTGCAAGAGCTTTTTAGCTTGATAAAGTCCCATTCATCTATTTGTGCTTTTACTTCCCTTGCCATTGAGGTCAGATTCATAAAGTCCTCTCTGAACCCCAGATCTATAAGTTTAGTGCCAATGTTTTCTTCTATGCAATTTATTGTTTCCTTTCTTATTTGGAGGTCTTTAATCCATTTTGAGTTAATTTTGGTATATGGTGAGAGATCACATTCACTTTCAGCCTTTTGCATGTGGTTTTTCAATTTTCCCAGCACCATTCACTGAAGAGGCTTTCTTTTCCCCACTGTATATTTTTCACTCCTTTGTCAAAAATAATCTGTCCATATATTTGTGGGTTTATTTCTGGGTTTTCAATTCTGTTCCACTGGTCTGTGTATCTGTTTTTCTGCCAATACCAACCTGTTTTGATTACTGAGGCTTTGTAATACAGATAAAAGTCAGGCAGTGAGATGCCCCCAGATTTATCCTCTTTTCTTAGGATAGCGTTTGCGATTCATGGTCTTTTTTGGTTCCAAACAAATTTGATGATTTTTTTGGGTCTATTTATTGAAAGAATGTCTGTGGAATTTTGATGGGAATGGCATTGAATTTGTATATTGCTTTGGGTAGTATGGCCATTTTAACTATGTTGATTCTTCCAATCCATGAACATAGAATGTCTTTCCATTTCTTTGTGTCCTCTTTAATTTCTTTTAACAGTGTTTTATAGTTTTTATTGTATAAGTCCTTCATGTTCTTTGTTAGATTTATTCCTAGGTATTTCATTTTTTTTTTGTTTGCACTGACAAAGGGAATGGTTCTTCTCATCTCTCTTTCTGAAGTTTCGTTGTTGGCATATAAAAATGCAGTTGACTTTTGAATATTAATTTTGTATCCTGCAACATTACTGTATTTGTCTATTATTTGTAATAGATTTCTGATAGAATCTTTAGAGTTTTCTACATACAGGATCATGTCATCTGCAAAGAGTGACAGTTTAACTTCTCTCCCAATTCTAATACCTTTTATTTCTTTCTCTTGTCTGATTGCTCTGGCTAGAACTTCCAGAACTATGTTGAATAGTAGTGGTGACAGGGGGCATCCCTGTCTTGTTCCTGATTTTAGGAAAATAGCCTTCAGCTTTTCCCCATTCAGTATTGTATTTGCTGAGGGCTTGTCATATATGGCCTTTATTATGTTGAGATACTTTCCTTCAATTCCCTTTTTATTCAGTGGGTTTATCATAAATGAGTGTTGTATCTTGTCGAATGCTTTTTCTGCATCAATTGAGATAATCATGTGTTTTTTATTTTTGTTTGGTTTATGTGCTGGATTACATTGATTGATTTGCATATGTTGAACCATCCTTGTGCACCTGGGATGAATCCCACTTGGTCATGGTGAATAATCTTTTTAATACATTGTTGTATTCTGTTAGCAAAAATTTTATTTAGGTTATTTGCATCAGTGTTCATCAGGGAGATTGGCCTATAGTTATCTTTTTTGGTGTCCTTCCCAGGTTTTGGTATTAGGGAGATATTAGCTTCATAGAATGAGTTGGGTAATATTGCCTCCTCTTGAATTTTCTGGAGTAGCTTGAGGATGATCGACATTTGTTCTTCTTTCAATGCTTGATAAAACTCATTGGTAAAACCATTTGTTCCAGGACTTTTGCTTTTGGGAAGGTTTTGGATAGTTGTTTCAAGTTCTGTACTGTTGATTGGTCTATTGAGGTTATCCAAATCTTCTTGGTTCAGTTTAGGTAAACTATATGTTTCTAGAAATTTGTCCATTTCTTCTAGATTGTCAAATTTGGTGGCATAGAGCATTTCCTAATAATTTCTTATGATTGTATTTCTATAGTGTCAGTTGTACCTCTCTCTTTGGAATGCTGTAAGCTCTACCATATTGCCTATATTAGTTTCACTTTAAATGTCAAGCTTTCCCAAGTAAATAGTCTACTACCTTTATATTTTTATGGATGCTTGTAGTATCTACAGAGTAAAATCCATCCTTGGTTTTACTTTTGCAGAAGTACATTTTTAAGCTTTTAGGACTGAATAAGAAAATCACAAAATGACAAAGTGGACTAATTTACTTAATTCCAACTTTGTCTCCTAAACAGAACAGATTGAATATAATGCTTACCAACTCACTATGCATGATGCATCATGTGACTCTGGCTCATGCTGACACGTCCATAACATTTTTCTGAGGGAGAGAGAAAATAATTATTATGCAATGGGTTGATGTCCTAAGCATATTTTCAAGCACTTCAAGTGCTTAATTATAAGTCAAACACTGAAACCATGATAAAGAGAGGTGACTTACCCTGGGACCAGTACAAACATACAAACTTATGCTGTTATTGGACAAGCTGGAGAGGTTTAAAGTATATTACCAAGAGACTTCTTAAGAACTAATTTTCTATACTGGATTAGTGAAATTTCTTATGGCTTATTAATTTGTATCCCCTTTAAAAATATTTTTGTTTATCTTATTTCTTACACTTGCTTGAAAAAAAACCCTTGAGTGTTTGAGCTAAAAGAAAAGTAAAAGGATTTTTAAAGTTTTCTTTTTTACTAATCAAAATGCAGATAAGGAAAATGCTATTAAATCAGTTTTAAGTGTGTCTTTATTTCTGTACAAACTCAATGGGTATTAAAAGTACACATATAAATATCCTTAAAGGATTTAGATAACAATAAACAAAATAGGAACAAAGTTTCCTTAAAAAATATTAAGCCTGATTAAGGACACTTTATTAGTTTTTGTATATTTGTTTTGCAAAGGAGTTGAAGCTGCTTAAAATTGTGAGTACAATGAAAATAGTTGAAATAAATAGTTGAAAAATTGAGTAAAAGAAAGACAGGGTGGGAAGATAACAAAAGTAGGCTTAATGGAGCATAGCCAGATATGCACATTGGAGTCCTACATGGTTATCAGAGGTGGGCCACATATTTGGCTCTCATTTACTTGAACTCAAATAAAAGTACAGATCATGTTATGGTTAAAGTTCATCACGCTAGTAAGATAAATTTAAACTTGCTACTTGTGAGGACAGGCATTTCTGGAACTGAGACTAGAAATAAGATTTTTTTTTTAAAGATTTATTTTTATTGTTTTTGATAGAGAGAGATATACAGAGACAGATACAGAGAGAAGGGGGAGAGTCCAGAACAGTCTCCATAATTGCACATCATTGGTTTTTCCTCATAGTTTCATTCCATAGGTGGGCGTAGGGCTGCACAGGGCAGGAACTGGGCCGGGGTTTCACCCCCATGAGTACTGAACTAGGGGCACTCCCTAGTTCAGCACCTGGGTTGACATGGGCCAGGACTGGGATTTGATCCTCAGTCCCCGGGGCTTCAAAGTGAGCACTTAACCCACTGAGCCATCCCAGCTTCCCTGGAAATAAATTTTTAATATGAAATTTACTGGACAATGCTCCTGGACAATGCATGATGTAAAAAGACACTGTGTTAGAATAGACAATATGCTCAATTGAAGCCTTATAATAAATATAATATTGCATTTAGTAATATGACTTTTTATAATAATGTTCTTTTGGATTTATAGATGATAAGATGCTATGGTAGACTCCAGCAAGATTGATTCTATGTTAAGTCAAAATAGTGTGGCCCATTTGTATTGATACACCATCAAACTATTAAACACCATACATTTAATTAGTATGACTTATTTTGGAGAATGAGTTATATTTTCTATTATGGACAATAATAGTGGCATTCTACTTCCTTAGCTATACTTCCAAGTGGCGTTCTACTTCCTTAGCTATAGCACATATTGCTTGGTTTGTACCACTTAGGGACTGGAATGTTATCTTGCATGCAATTAATTTCATAAAACACAAAACTCACCAAACCACTGTTAGGCAGTTAGTTATAAAGGTGGAAGCTATTGAACGCTTTCATCAGGAGCTCAAACTCTAGTATCGTACGTAAGGTTCTCAGAAGCAGGAATTGATTGCTGGTAGGTGCTGATTGGCCATTTTATTTTCCTTGTCCATGAGTAGACATACTTTAGAAGCAGATGAATGAGGTGGTATAGAAAACAATCAGAGGAACTTTGCTGCTTAGTACTGTGTTTCTAAGAGCTGCATTAGAAGCTTTCTTTTAAAGATTTATTTTCTATTGTCTTGACACAGAGATAGAGAAAGACATAGAGAAGGGGGAGGGCCCAGAGCAGTCTCCATAGTTTTATGTCATCAGTTTTCGACATTGTTTCATTCCACACAGGTGGGTGGTAAGAGGGGCAGGCACAGTGTGTGAACTGGGACAGGGGCCTTCCGCATGGGAGGTGTGCCGCTATGAGCTGGGGGCTGAACCAGGGGCCTCCCATATGGAAAGCTCACCCAGTGAGAACTGAACTAGGGGACTCCCACATGGGTAGCACATCCCAGTTCAGCATATGGGTCCCCATGGGCTAGGGCCAGGAGTCATTCCTTGGATCCTAAGGCTGCAAGGCAAGTGCTTAACCTTATGAGACATCTCAGAATCCCCTTTAGAAGCTTTCTTGACTAGGAATTAAATTATTGCACACATATAGCACACTCCCTCCTACCCCCAATCTAATTATCATCAATGTCTTTGAAAGATATAGATAAAATCAGAGACATGAATTTTCAGTTGGAGATATAAATTAATCCAATTACATAAGGAGAACTACAGTGTTTCTTATAAACTTCACATAGGTCGAAAGTAGAAATGTCATAAGTGATGAAATATAGTAATTGGTCTATGAGTTCATTTCATTGGAAATGTAAGAGTTTAAAAAGAGGTGAAAGAAAGTATTCTCAGTGGCTATCTTATGCTGTGTATTGGAATTTGGAATATATTTGTTTGTTGCTTGTCTACACTTTTGCTTTTTCTATGCTCCATACATTTTTGAGTTTTCTATAATGGACATGTATTAATTCCACAGTGCAGAAAATTAATGATGACTGTTACTTCAACTTCATTATCCTGAAAAATATCAATAACAATCAGATTTAGTGAGGTCGCTGATAAATTTGTGGTTGTCTGGATTTCACAGCTATAAATGATAAAGAATTAGAAAGAAACATTTTTACTCAGATCAGACCTGTGATATTCCAAGTTAAAAGTAAAAAAATAAAATCAAAAGTTTATTTCTCATTTAATGAGAGATAAGTTCTTTATAAACCTGCATGTTAATCTATTTCTGATTCTCCAACACTGTATCAGGGAGGAAGAATTCATAATGCTTTGTAAGGAGTATAAAATTCTTGAGAAGTAGAATATCTTTCAAGCTGGGTTAAAGTTGAAAATCATCCCCCAAGACCTGCCTTGCCTTTGAGGGCAGAAGCCCATGTGTGCTCCAAGTGTCAAACCCCTATTTCTACTTTAGCACATTCTAGATTTCATCTGAAATAACCTAATTAGGTAAAGACTATTATTGACCTATATGTTCTGATGATGTTTGAGGGTGGTGCCCAAACTGTGTCTATTATGACATCACCAGAAGGATAAAACAAGATAAATTAATATTGTTAGCCAAATATGATGGTTCCATATAATACTTTAATCTTATCACACTGATCAGTAAACAAGAAAATTTTCTTTAATTTTGTATGCTTAAAACCTAGCTAAATTAAAGTAAGTCATGTGAAGGTAAAATTTTGTTTCTTTTTAAAATATTTGTTTATTTTTCTAAGAATACCTAATTACTATGTTGAAAATTATTTTATTATTATTATTATTTTAATTGTTAAATTTATTGGGGTGACATCGGTTGGTAAAAATTACATAGGTACCAGGTGTAGAACTCCATATTACATCATCTGTGCATTGCATTATGTGCTCACCACCCAGAATCAGTTCTCTTTCCATCATCATATATTTGTTGCCCCCTCTCTCCTCCCCTACCGCCCCCATTTTCCCACCCACCTCCCTCTTTATCCTCAGGTAACCATTAAACTATTGACTGTGTCCATGAGTTTTTGTTTAAAGCTGTAAGTAACAAGGACATTTTTTTTTTTAAGTATAAACAGCAGGTGTATTTTCCTGAGAAAGCTCATAATCTAACTGGTCAATCTGTGCATTTATAATTGGTTATTTTTTGGGGGGTAGAGGTCCATGTACCAAAAAGGCAAAATAAAACCCTTCAGTGATTTTAGTTAGAAATTTGGATTTTCTGGAAGTCATTAGGAGAAGATACTAGGGTTTCATTATTGATGTTTAACTGAAGTGCTACACCTGAATGTGTGGTCAGAATTAAAAGGCTTTTTATCATACGAAATTTTTCTTTGCCCCAGATGCTATTTAGTTCATTTAGAAACATTTATTAGAATCCCAGTGGCTCTAATTTACAAGAAGTATGTGAATATTACTGTAAAATAAAGTGAATCAAAAGGGAAAGAAAAACCAAGAAACTTTCTATGTTTGTAATTAATATTTCCATGCTATAAACAAGGCATATTCTACAACTACAAAACTGCAATTCACTGTTACCTGTTAGTCAAATTGGATAGTCTATTAATTCCCAGATCTCAGATTTGATGCTTGAGATAGAAAAAAATGCTTTGGCAAATCTCTATTCATCCTATGTAGAGTGATAGAGCTATGGGAAACATCTTCACACCATCAGGGGTAATATTTAAAGCCTCACCTCAAAACACATGCTACAGGACTTGATTTCTGGATGTTTAATTCACTGATAATATAAGCTTGGGAGGATTTATGTATACCTTAGGGGGAGCAGGGAATGTAAACAGGTATGTGCTGGGGATGCAAATGAATCCTATCTAGATCTTAGGGAGTAAACTAAGCTCTTTAGACATCCAGTTTACATAGAAACAGTGGACTTGGAGAAGAAGAAACCTTTTTTTAAAAGATTTATTTTATTGTTTGAAAGAGGAGGAAGGGAGAGTGGGAGGGAGGGAAGGAGGGAGAGAGAAAGAGAGAGAAGTGGGAGGGCCCAGAGCAATCTTCATAGTTATAAGGGCCTCACCTGGAAGGAATTACCAGTAAATTGGGGGCCTCCAGCATGGGAGGTGAGAACCTTCACCACTGAGCCATCTTGGCAGTTACCAGTTGTGCCACAGTTCAGCATATGGAATTACACAGGCTGGGGCTGGGAATCGAACCCTGGAACTGGCAATTGCAAGGCAAGCGCTCAACTGCTGAGCTATCCCAGCATCCCCAAGAAGAAACCCTTAATGCCCATCAAGATTCATATTACAGAGACCATTTTTGATTTATGGTAAATTACCTTTTTATCTCCATACTTAATGATTTATTAAAAAGTTTTACTTTTAAGTAAGTTTTTAATACTTAATAATTATTTTTGAATCACTTAACAATTACACTCTGAACTGTCCTACTACTACCACTCTTATCTTTATGCTCCTTACCTCTTCAAAAAACATTTTGTTTTTTTTCAGGATCACAGGTATTTAGGAAATTAACATGCTTTGAATTTTTATTGTTCAGACTATTGTTGCATAGAAAATTGTAATAAAACTAAGAAAGAAATTGATTATTTCATTAAAAATAAGAAAATTTAGTATCTGATGGAGACGATGGGGCAAAAAATAGAAGACATAAACCATTTCTGAGGATAATGTACCGAACCTTATATGAGACTCAAGAGGCTAGATTCTCAAAGAAACTAGGTATGTAACCTGACATGAGTCAATAAACTTTCTGATTCTTAGTTTCCTCATCTGAAAGAAAAGAAAAAAAACAACACATTGTATCCATTTGTTTATGCAAATTCTGATATTGTAATTATCTGTTCATGTTTTCTGATTTGAACTATAATGTGAATATCTTTGGTTTCAGTATAATGTTCTTAAAATTGTAGGAAAGAAAACACTTAAAAATTTAAATATCTTAAATTATGTTTCTAAATAATATTCTAAAAATAAAACAATACATATTTATGTAAAAAAGGTTTAAATTGACCTATAAGACATCTAAGCCAAGAGAAGCATTGGTAGACTATGAGTATAACTATATAATAAATAAATGGTACTGTTAGACTTTGATAGTCTGCTTTTTATAGTTTATCTATAGTTTATTTAAAACATTTTCATAAAAAAGATTGTCTTGGCTTTTGATTTCAGGCCTTGAGAAATTGTGTGAATTTTAAAATTCAGTGACTACATTTAAGAATAAGAAGCAGTACCAAAGATGTTGTAAAAATAAAACACTGTAAGCAGACACCTCAAATAGACTCAGAAATTAGAATATGGAAAGGCAGTATAGAATGTTATTTACCATTTATATGTATTCATAAACAAAACAGAAACAAAAGGAAGAGGAGAGATAAGGTAATAGTCTTAGATTTAAGAATAAAGTCCTTAGAATAAGTGAACTTCTTGACCCTGGGCCAGATCCTATTTTACTTTATTCTTTAAAAGAAAGTATATAATTATAACCTGGATTATGCTATACACTCATCAAAAGAAGTCCTTGAAGAAACTCAGACTGGAAGAATAGTAGACTACAGGAGAATTTTAACATTGTTAATAAGCAAAGTTAGAAAAAATTCTTGATCAATTTCCAAATGTATTAGCATCAGGCCACATTTACCAAAGTATTCATCTTGTTCAGACCAAAGAAGAATAGCTACTTTTAAGTAGCTATTATTATTAATCATGAGCAAACACTGTGGAAATATGAAAATGCAAGTGACAGCATAACCTTTGCTCATATGTTATGCATCTAAGCACCTTGCCATTGGTTGTTATAGAAACTACGTTAAAGGCTCATGTTGATTTTATTGCATTGTGGAAAAAAATTTGAAAGGAGACCATTCTTATGTAGGACAAGGACAAGATCTATGGAGATAGTGATCATTAAATCTGCCTGTTGTCAGAATTGCATATTACCCCCTGGGTATGGGAAAGGAATCGAAGAGTATCTGTTTTCCTCTGCTTTATCCAATAGCCCTTAGTATTTAAAAATGAGGTCTACTGTGGAGTAACAAAATTAAATGTTCTTTACCCCAAGTGAGTGAGGAAACTTATGGGAAGGAAGAGGAAAGTTGAGAGATCCCCAATTAAGAATCATATCAGAATTTCCAGGGGTAAAAATGGTATTCATGAAGTCCCCATATATTATTTTTCACCATATCAAGTTTTGTAAATAGTTTTCTTCTTTTATCCAATCTTACTTTCTTTTTTCTTTGAAGAATTGCTCATTCTGATTGCCTAATTTAGCAAATATACTCTGAACACTAATAATACATTAAATTACTGAATGTACTAAAGATTAAATACTAATTTTTTTTCTTTTTTTAGTATGAGCATGTCCTAAATATTCTATGGCACCTACTTTGTCTAAAAAGACATTTGTTAATTATGTGAAATTTAAATTTAGCTATTCACTCTGTATTTTCTCTGCCAACTCCACTTGTTTTTTATTTAGTTGGGCATTTTTCTTCTTATTTCCAGCATATATATGCATCTATTTAGCTTTACTTTTTTTCTGTCATTTCTTGGCATCTGGAGTATGTTTGTGGTGGAGGGTGTATGTGTATTTCATGTGATTACACAAAAAATTTAAATTCTATATTCATTATTAATGTTTAGTTTTCTACTACACATGAAATTCACTTGTGTGTATGATATGAAATATGGATTTACCTTAGTATTGTTTCAGAAGGAATAACCAATTATTCCAATACCATTAGTTGAATGATCTGTCATGTTCTCTTTGATTTGTATCCATTCAGTTAAAAATATTGACATTTCTTTGAGATTCCTCTTTTCCATAGTCAGAATGTCCTGTGGATTGAAGTATTGCTTTGAAAAGGTAATGAAGCTCTACTCCTCTTTATCACAATCAACATATAGAGTTTTCTTGTAAGTCCACAAATGAGTTATGATCAAGGCTCAGAAGAGACAGATTAAAATTATTTATTTCAGAAATGGATAGAAAGGGATAAAGTTTAATGTGCATTTGGATATGGTCTCTCCTCTCTATTCTCCATCTCAATAGCAAGAGTGGTACAATGAGTCAGTCACTTTTGGGGGGTGGTGTGGACTTACTCTCTTATGTATCACAGAATGGGCATTAGGGCTAATGCTGTCATTTGTACTCTGGATATACCTTTCAAGTTGTATACAGTGATCCCTCATTTTTCGCGGTTAATGGGGACCAGAACCTTCCGCGAAAGCTGAAAAACCGCGAAGTAGGGTTTGCCCCTAGGAATTTCCTCATGGGTCGATGTCGCCCCGGAAACCAATCACACGCCTTTATGAGAGCCCGTGGGATGGACTCTGAGTCAGCTCATCTCTTTGTGTGACATGCAGGGATCCTTCTCTCTCGCGCATCCACATGAAACAACGCTCCTTTCCGCCATGTGGCTGCCGACATGGTTGTATTTTTTCATTTTTATTTTTTGATGAATATTTTGGAAAAACCTGCGAAGCACTGAAGCCGCAAAACATGAAGCGCGAAGTGGCGAGGGAACACTGTACTTGCATATTCTCTTTTTTCAGGGTTGAAATTAGGGTACAGGAAGTGAATTATTTAAGGGCAGGATTCTCAATATCTACTTGTGTGAAAGCTGTAATGTACTACTGTACCCTACCTTAGAAATCAAGGAACATATTACTCCATCTGCTTGGAGTGTTGCTGGCAGACAGCCTTCAGCTATTAGCTCCCTAGGGTAATTTCCTCAGCTGAAGACAGCTGCCTTGCTCGGTATCATGCCCACTTTCTGGGATGGCCCATAACCAATAAATAATCAGTATAGGGTTATAACAACTTGGCTATCTCCACTCAATTCAGGACAGCTCTGAGAGGTCACTTTGTCTACCCTGAGAACAAATAAGTCAATTTCTCTTTCTGTCCAATCCTTCTTTCCTTCTCTTCACTTTCTGCTGCTACTTCTGGTTTTAATCCTCAATAAACTCTCTAATAATTCTCTTGAATATAATTTATATCTCACAGTTTGCTTTATAGGGATCCCAACCTCTGACAGTGTACTAGAGTTTTGCTTTGGGGACATTAAGCCAGAACTACTGATCAAACTTAAGTAATATATTGTTATACTAATTATTTACCTGAGTGCATACCTCGCTTTGGCACATCTATGGAAGTATTGACATAGAGTATAATTTGGATAATAATTGACCTTGAGCCTACATGTTGTCTTTTAAAATTATAGTTCTGCTTTTTATTGTTTTTATTGTTTAATATTATAAGGTAATTTCAGTATATCACAGAAACTTAGAATATATAGATAAAATAGTAAAAAATATCATCTTTCCACAGCTCATAGATGATCAGTTTATATCTGAAACAATAGTTTTTCAGCTATTTATGTGTGTATCTATTAATACATAGATATATGTGTAATTTTTATTATTAATATTCTATTATGCCTGCTCTTTTGTAGGTTATCCTTTTCAGATAATGATCTCTACTGTTAAAAGGTCAATAAATTTTCTTAGAGTACCCAGTCTATACTTACATTTCCCCAGTTGCCAAAATGTCTTTTAGTATCGGGATTGATTAAATCAAAGACCATTCTTTTTATCTAGTTGTTTCATCTCTAAATATTTTAAAATCAAATTTTATAAGACTCTCCCTCCTCCTCCTATCCAATTATAGAATTATAGACATAATTTAGCCATCTTAATGTAGTTCAAATAGGAAGATTAGTCCTGGATTTAAAATAGCTAATGTCTAAAACAGCCATAACAACAACAAAATTTGGGCACTATTAAAGTCACTCATTTACATTAGGAATGGGATGATTAGATAAGAAAGAAACAAAAGGTTTAAGACAAAAATCAGCCTTTTCCTGTTTATCTCAGAGCAATGATAAAATACAAGAATGGAAAAAACTACCAAAGGACTTGTTCAATTTTCAAGTGGAATTTAGAGAAAACATATGGGAGCAAAGGCTTTCTGGGTTTTAAGAATTTAGATTTTTATTCATCTTAGTACCATGGAGTGTGCTCAATCAATCCATAAAAGTGAGTTTTAATATTCATGGTAACCACTTGAATCCATATTCAAACAATAAGAAAAATATGAAATGTATTAACTCTCATAGATTTGTTTAATGTTAAAAAGTTATGTGTTTTAGCACAATGAAATATAATTTTTAGTTTTCTACTTTATACTTAAAGTATAATTTTTATATTTTATTAAGGGAAATCAGGAATATCTCCTGCCAGAGAGACAGAAAGGGGGAGGAAAGCACAAAGAATATGCAGTTGTAAATTCAAATTTGAGTCTTAAAGAAAGGAGCTACAGTGCCTTGTTAACTTTGATTCAAATGCTGGGGAATATTATAAGTCATCAGCTGTACTTAACAATGATTTTACTCAATGAATTTTTAAAAAGGCTAAACAATATATGTGATAGTCTAGAGGCAATATACCAGTATCTCCATCTTTTTACAAGTACAGTATAAGCTAATTACCACTGTCAGATGAACTGATCAGGTTTGTTCCAATTTAAACCATTACCTTCAGGGAGGTAGAAATCTGCAGATATATGCAGTTGTGCCTTTATTTTGGAATGTATATATTAATAAATGAAAAACTCCAAACCATAATGAAAATGCTTTTAGCCAATTAGATCAAGTGCTTCTCTGAGAAGACTTGTTTCTTTGATGGGGTCTGGTTTTCTTTTTTCTCTGCAAAATTATAATGTAGTTGGTATAATCACTCTCATCCTCAGTTTTCTTATGGAAATTCAATTCTACTTTGTATACTGTATTCACTGGTATTTAAGTTTTATGTCAGAATTAACAAATCTTTGTCTTTCCTGAAATATTGGAATTGAATGAATTAATTTAAAGAGAAATGAAAAAGTTAAGATATGAGGGTCATTAGTTTGGAAAGTAAAAGAAGTGATCATTTAAAAATGATAATCATAAGATACCATTGTTGGATACAAACTTAAAATCCAGCCACCCAACTGGTGGTTGATTCCTTCTTTTATCTCATCCCTGTGAAATGATAGCACAATATCTGACCAGCGACTCCTCATTTATTGTGTAATACTTTATCAATTCTTTGATAGTTCTGAGTCTAGTAAGCTTTTCAATCTTGAGCAGAAACCCTTCTGTATGTGGCCCTTGTACATTTGTCAAAATTCTTACCCCAGGAGTATGCTGATACTCTGCTGATTTCTGGAATAATGGGAGAGGAAAATGAATACATACCAATAATTTCTATCTTATGTGAAAAGGAGGAGATACAGAAAGAAAGTGTTATGTGGAATTCTCTTCATTTACTTCCTCACTTTCTTTTTACTCACTGGTGGATGACATCATTCATCTGTCTACGTGCTGAACAAATTATTCAGTAAGCCTATAGCTGCACTTGTAGCTTGAGATTTATCCTTCATCACTGATCTTCTAGGGCTGGGGTGTCAAACTGGCAGCCCACAGGCCGCATGCGGCCTCCGAGGTAATTTTTTGTGGCCCACGATGCTCTGAAATAAAATGAAAATAGAAAAAATTGTTATGAAGAAAATAGCACTTAGGGGAGATCGAGGTAATACAGTACACACAATTCCCTCGTTAACCCTTTAACTACTGAAGACGAATATACATGCATGTGGCCCAGTGCCTTTCCTGGGGGCCTGGGGGTGTGTATAAACGCGCTGACTCAGTTCCGGCGACGTTTGTAAATGTGATGTGGACCACGTGAATCTTGCCTGTTGCACCAAATGGCCCTTGTTTTAATCGAGTTTGACACCCCTGTTCTAGGGGATAAAGTTCAGTACAATCCCCTAGTACATTTAGCGGCCTTTCAAGAAAATCAGTCTTTTTCTCAGGCTTTGGCAGTTAAGTTATAGTCTGATGAGATGGCAGTATTCAATGTCCTGCATTCTGCTTGGCAGCTGACATTAAGGTTTGGCTGTGACCGTGCAATCCCACTTTAAACTCTTGTCTTCATATGTGTCAGTTATGATTTGGCAGCTGGCTGGAATAAACATTTAAATCTTTAGGTCTGGGGATTTAATTAAAATACTCTGTATTGAAATGAAACCCTGGATTCCATGGTTTGTAAATATACATTTAAAGGTAAATAATAAAAAATGTTGCTAAGTTTTTCTTTGCTGCTCTAAATTTAATACTGCATTGTATTTTTACATATTATAAACACCCAACATAAGTTTATATGGGATATAATACTTTAAGTCTGGTTTCTTCAGTGGCCTACTGCTTTCTTCAGTAAGGTCGTTCGGCGGAGTCCAAAATGCAGAGCTCAGGAGAACTAATTCACAGCTTTCTATTCCACCTGGACACAGAGTTACAGCTCAGTCCTTTGCTGCTGGCTGGCTCAGCTTTGACATATCACACTGTTCCAGTCTCTTGGAAATCACTCTCCTGAGAATGGAGTAAAAATTCTCGCTGTTTAGCAACTTAACAAATCAGGTGCTCTGTGACCTCATGCCTTCAGGATCTTGCATTTC
Organism: Craseonycteris thonglongyai; assembly: GCA_004027555.1. Classification (NCBI taxonomy): domain Eukaryota; kingdom Metazoa; phylum Chordata; class Mammalia; order Chiroptera; family Craseonycteridae; genus Craseonycteris; species Craseonycteris thonglongyai. The sequence goes on from PVKE010018072.1 coordinate 26,205, forward strand.
TAAAAGTGTTACAGACTTCACAGGCAATGCACAAAAAGACCTTTTGGGGACAATCTAAAAAAAATGTGTTGAAAGGTTCTTCTGTGATATCAGCATTTAGGGAAAGTGGCTGCTCTTGCAAAATTTTGGAGCTGTGGAATGTCAAATAGGGATAGAACTTGAATCTGAGGAAGCAAGAGCAAAGAAGAGAGAAAAAAACCTGCCAGGAAGTAGGGAAATTGTTTTAAGAATCTAGTCCAGTGTTCCTTACCAAATCAGAACACTGGGTTCAAAAAGAACCACTATTATTTTAGAAAAACAACAACCCCCCCCACCCCATGCCACTTCAGCTGATTGGGGACAACTAAATCCCTGTGTCTTTGTGACTGACCATACTTTCAGATTGTTTCAGAAATGTGTTAGACATTGATTAAAGTAGTTTTCAGTGTTCACATTTAGCGTTTAATAACTCATGCTGAAGAGAAATGGACTACCAAGGGTGGCGAACCTTTTGTCGATTGAGTGCCAAAGTTTATGAAATAAGAGTATACTTGCTCGACTTGCGTGCCAATCCATCGAGTGAGATAGAGGTATTGATTATTTTAATGTCTATAAGAGGCATAGAATGTTTTTATAACAAAAAACAATAATTTTTTAAAATGGTATTCACAGCTCCGTGTGCCACTTTGGGCACACGTGCCATGGGTTCGCCACCCCCGGACTAGGGTCTAGTGGCAGAAGTACCTCAGTAATAACAAAGTGGTTAAAAAATATGGACTGTAGACCCAGATTCCCAAGGTTTGAACCCTTAATTTGCCAGTTTGGGACATAGGGCAAATTACTTATCATTACTGTCCCTATTTCCTTTATTCAAACTCGGAAAAGTATTAAGTATGTCATAGAAATGTTTGAAAATTAAATTAACATATGATAAATGCTGAAAAGAGTCTGACACATGGTAAGTTTATACAAGGGTTTAACTGTTATTAATTGGAGAGGACTAGATACCTTATGTAATATCTCTGAGATTCAGTTATTTGAGCTGTAAACTGTGGATGTTGTCTTTTAAAGTTTTTATTAACATTTAAATTATATATAACATACATGATATAGAACATAAAAGGGCTGTCCTGAAAAAAATCCATCCATTTTCAATATAATGAGAATAGTTTTATGGCTGGATACTTTCTGGACAGCTTTCATATATTATTATATATAACACACAAACATACACACAGCCTAGCGAAATGATTGACAAAAAATAGGTAAACAGACCATCGATACATATTAGTTCATTGTCACTAAAGAGATTATATTGATGTCTCCTTTAAATATATATGTAAATAGTTTCTATATTTGAATAGGTAATGAATTTACATGGGTTAAAAGTTTTAATGCTCTATAGTAGTAAGTCTACTTAACCTCTTCCTTATATATCCAGTTTCTATCACCCACTACTATGGTTAATGGTTTTTACTTGTTGTATATATGTCCTACTAAAGGTTTTTTAATGAAAATATAAATATATACTTTTTATATTTTCTTCATACATTTAGCATATTATACAAACTGTTTTGTAACTTTTATTCACTTAGTACTACATCTTGAAATGTAGGATATATCTGTAATATAGAAAATCCATTAAAAAAATAAATTTATAGCTGCATAATTACCCATTGCAGGGATGTACTGTTATTTCACCAGTGCCCCATTGATCGTGTTTTGCTTTTAGAATCAACACCACAATGGCTAACTTGTACATTGGTCACTTTGCACTCATGAAAGGCTGGCTATCTATGGGATAACTTTCAGAAGTGAAATTGCTGAACAAAGGGCATATGAATTTATTTATATTGTCAAATTGTCCTCTAGGAAAGTTTTAAAAATTTACACTAAACACCAAATATTATCTAACTTTTGAATTTTTCAGTCTGAATACCTGAAAAATGCTACCTCAGTCTATTTCCATTTGCATTTTTCTTATTATAATAGTGAATAAGTGTTTTACTATTTTTAAAGGTGAGATATATATCTTGATTTTTAGAAACTATAGAAATTTAGGGATATTAATGCAACTATTATTTTATGAATCTGATTTTTTTTCTAGACAAACATTTAAAATCATTTATATATAGTTAAATTTATTGATTTTTTTTCCTGTGGATTTTGAATCATCTTTGGGAAGATCTTTCCTGTTTCAAAAGAGGGATTCTTTTAGCTTTCTTTTAAATACTTTTATGATCTACTTTTTTTCACTTAGGTTTTTGATAAAAAATCATTCTTTTCTTTACTGTTTGTCCCAGATATTGGAATTTGCATTATCTTATAATTTTTTAATGGCAATACCAGCTCTATGCATTTACAAAGTGTAAAATTTATAGTTGTTGAGTTGAATTAGATAAATTATTGCCCTTATAGAGTATTGATTTTTCAACACTGGTGTCATATAGGAAACCCCTCACTAAAGGCCATGCTTCTAAACTGTGTGTTGTACTCTGCACAATTCTGGGGCTAACAATCACATTGTTATTGTGAATGTTGTAGAATATAATGCACATGGCGATCTGTATTTACTTGTCCAACCTTCGTTAGAGTACGCATTACAACCCACTTGCCTTCTCAGGATGTCATGATCTCCTTGAGGGAAGATAACTTGGCAATCTCACCTTTGATTCCTAGAATGAACATTTTGCTTCATGTCTTATATATGTTATAAACCACTGTGGAATGAATGATTACATTCCTAATATATCTTTATTTTTAAAGATTTAATTTTTTGAGAATACTTTTAAGTTTCTAACAAAAATCAAAGGAAGGTATAGAGATTTTCCATATACCCCTGTCCCCACACATGCATAGCATCCCACATTATCAGCATAGCTCACCTGAGTAGCACATTTTTTACCAAGGACAAACCTATATTAACACATAATAATCATCCAAAGCCCATAGTTTATCATAGGGCTCAGTCTTGGTGTTGTACATTCTGTGTGTTTAGACAAATGTATAATGATATATATCCATCATTATGATATCATACAGAGTATTTTCACTGCTCTAAAAGTCTGCTGTGTTCTGCTCATTCATCTCTTATCCTCCTCATCCCTGTAAACCACTGATTTTTTTATTGCCTCCATAAGTTTGTCTTTTTAAGAACATCATATTCTTGGAATCATATAATATGTAGCCTTTTTCAGACTGACTTCTTTCTCTTAGTAATATGCACTTAAACTTCCTTCATGTATTTTTTTTTCTTTTGTGGCTTGATAGCTCATTTTATTTTAGCACCAAATAATATTCCATTGTCTGAATGTACTACAATGTATTTATCTTACCCATTGACTTACTGAAGGACATCTTATTTGCCTCCAATGTTTGGCAATTATAAATAAAGCTGCTATAAACATCTGTACATTTTTATGTGGACATACATTTTCAACTCCTTTGGGTTAATGTTAAGGGGCGTGATTGTTGGATGGTTTAAGAATACATTCAGTTTTGTAAGAAACTCTAATATACTTTTAAAAGTGAAGAAAAACTGTATTGGTTCAACTACAATGTCATATTTTATTTAAATAAGGTATTAAATATATTCAATTATTTAATTAAATGTTATTTAATGTCTTTTTATAAGAAAAGATGTTTTACTCATTTGTTATTCCTAGAAGCAAAGGTTCCTCATGAAATTAAAACAAAAAAAAGACATTAGTATCTTCAAAATGACATATTCCAAAAAGCATTCCATGGTTTCCAGAGAAAAACTTATATTCCTATGTGTTTTCAAATAAAGCACACAAT
>PVKE010018073.1:0-29979 GCA_004027555.1 Craseonycteris thonglongyai
TACTTTTATTTTTTATCATAGTCCATTTTAGCTGAAGTTGACATTTTGACATGTAAATACAAATACATTTGATATGTTTGCAAACAGAATAAAGAATAGCTCCATATTTTGTGGCTTGGGAATGGGTACTATACATTTAAATGTAGTGTTATTTATTTTCTTTTTAATGCTTCATTAAGTAGTAATTTAATGTGAGGACTATGATATACTTATGCTCTATTGAGTGGAGTTCTATCCCCCACTCTGATTACCTTCAACCCCCATAGAAGGATGATTATTATACCAGTTGAGTACCAGTTGTATAATTCTGTCGTCTTGTAAAGGACAGAAATTTGCAAATGGCTTTTAGTGTTGTATGGGCACTCTGACTGTATCCCAACGTTTCAGATTCATCTCCCTCTATCCTTCCCCTACCTCCCTAGGATCCATACCTGTGCTTTTTGTTTGTGCTTCACTCTATGCATGACATCTTCTGTCTTCCATCTTTACCTGTTGAAATCATCACCATTTCTAAAAGACTGGATAAAAGCTCATCTCCTCTGAAAAGCCTTTCCTCACTGAAGATAAGTAAAAATAATTCTCCTGTGGCATTTTAGACCTCATAGTTGCTGTTTGTGCCTGATAATAATTAATCCAGCACACATATTCAGCACATATTTGTTAGGAGCAAAGTCTATATTTTCTTCACTTTTGTAGGCTCTCAAACATATTGATTGCTTGCCATGCCCTGAGCACTTGTCATTGCCCTTGAATTGCAGTGAAATAAGAAAGGTCAACAGGTCTAAAGATTAAAAAAATTAAAAGTGTTCTTGAACCACAGTGCTCTAACTATACCATTTTAGAAATATACTTTTCAAATTTTTATATCTTTCTAATTTTCCTAAATATATACATATAATTTATCCTTTTTAAAAGGAATTATCAGGTGATTACACATTTGGGAGTTATTTTCAAAAATATAAGAATATAACCAACCTCACTTTAAAGCTTAATTAATTCATAAAGTAGATATTTAGATATCTGTTAATTTAGCTTAAGAATGAAGAAGGCACAAGGCAATAAACAACTTGCAGATAGTTTTATTATTTGAATCTTAACAAAAAAAGAAAACTAAAATAGAAATTTCATGTCATAAAATATAATGAACATTTTACCCTAAAAGTGTCACATTTTTATTGTGAGTTTCTAAACCAAACTACAACCTTGATTGCCTGTAGGATAATAACTTTTCAAATCTTTTAGTGTAGCAGTGGCTTCTTGCAGTCTACTTTTTTTGGCTACTGTCATAGGAGCCATGATATCATGTGACATATATATTTAATCAGTAGTTGTGTGTTAGTGAGAAATAAATAATAAATGATTTCTAAAATAAGTTCTAGGATGCCATAAGAAACAAGGAATTAAAACTGAGCTACTTAAAATTTGTTCTCAAGTTATTCTGTAAAGCAGAAGTGCGTGTACACCAATATAAACAAACCTGCTTTGCTCCAATATGATGGTGAAACCCATCAGCTATCTTAAGAAAAGAAAAGCAGTCTGCCTTCTTATAAGGTCCTATATAAGGAAAGACTTAGTACCCTCTCTGAAAATAATCAACAGCAAAGGTTCATCAAAAGACCACCTTTCTTTATGCTACTGCTTCAGAGACCTTACCATATGAAAATACAAAAACCATCTGCTTATTTTGTCTAAGTCCAAATATAACAAGAGAATGTTTTTCCCCAAAGAATTATCCTTCTTGTCTTTTGGAAATGTATTTTTTTTAGTTTTCTAAGGCCACACTTATTGGACTCTTCTTATGTAGCTTTTGATAATGCCTGTTGCTAACTTTTCGATAATCAGAGTTTTCTTATTTGTTAGTTGTATTAAGGTAAGACAAAATTATAGTTTTTCTAAATTGAAATGTCCAATATTTTAACAAGAGTATTTTGTCAAATGCAGGGCTTCTGAGTGAGAGATTTCATAAGAATATTACCTAATTGGTAAATAAAACAATATTAGAGAATAAAAAATATTGACCTTACTTGATTATGTATATTTATGTGGCTTAATTGTTATGATTTCAACATTCCACATTTGCTATAGGCTTCCAAAAATGGATAATACCAAAGTGGTGCAATAACTTAAGAAGTGGTATAATAAGTAAAGTGTATGATAGCATAGTAGCTTAGGTAAGATGTAAGTAAGGTTATGTAAGATGGTTTGCTTTGAGTTGAGTTAGATTCGTAGACTGAGTTAAGTTTATATACAAGGCTTATCTGGAAAAAAATCTAGCCATTGTCAATATATAACAAGAACAGCTACATGGCTGAATACTTTCTGGACAGCCCTTGTATATTGAGAAAATAATATTAAGTGGTGAAGATATATTTTTGACATTTCCTAATACAGAATTTCAGAAGCACCAGCTTTCCCCAACCCACCCCCACTCCTGATTATCATTATCAATTACAGGTTTCACTTATATTTGAAATTGGTAGAATTATTAGTATAGTTCTATGTTTAGCCCTCAAATTTGGGTTTTCTGCTATTAATTTTATTCTATATAATGTTACTATTAAAATTATTTTAAACTAGCCATGAATTTTCCATCTCTTCAATGTAAAATTGTGTCATCTAAATTTTATTTACTTAATTTAAAAATAATGGCAAAAATTTATAGAGAAAGGTAGGTGAAGTGTTTTGCAGTCCGATTTGTCCATTTAGTTCTGGAAATCTGGGTTTTTTTCTAGGTGCTTTACATTAATTTCTCCCCAAATGGTGAGAAACTTTAGCCAAAAATGACTATATGTTTTGATGATACCAATTGTTTATGATGATTTATGAATTATTTCAGCACTTATGAGCCAAAAACATAGAAACAAAAATACAATGTTAAACTCAAAATTATAAGGCCATTTTAAGGAGGGTGATGCAATTTTAGGTCAAGCTCACTGTGTTGGCATGACTAGAAAACAACTAATTTAGTAATTTTATTTATAATGATTCCAATGTTCATGTTAAGAAACTCAGATTACATAAATATATGACCATTTACTGCTTACTGGGGGTGACAAGATAGCAGTAGGGAGGGATAGGAATCTAGACATCTTTTTTGAAAACAATTTTATGATAGTTACTACTTTGTGATTAAGGGAAAAGGCTCTTTTCATAAAACTATATTGTGTGAAACATTTGTTTTTGTGGAATATATGTTTCACTCTATGCTTCTATGGTTCTTAGAGGGTTTAATAGGGACCCATATGGTATGACAATGGGGGACAGCCACTTAAAAGTCGTTGTCTCACTAGTGCCTGACATATAACTAACACTCCACAAGCGTTTGTTCAATGAACAAAAAATTTTTTATTTCTCAGGGTTTATATATGGAAGTGGCATAAAGTGATATTGAGATCAATGTGCACATTTCTTTTTTTTAATATTGTTTTTGAAAGAGAGAGAACGAGATACAGAGACAGAGAGAAGGGGGAGGGCCCAGAGCAGTCTTCACAGTTGCCCTTCATTGGTTTTTCCACATAGTTTCTTTCCACAGGTGGGCGCGGGGCTGCACAGGGCAGGAACCAGGCCCGGGTCTCACCACAGTGAGAGCTGAACCGGGGGCACTCCCCAGTTCAGCATATGGGTCCGCATGGGCTAGGAGGGCTGGGATTCGATCCTTGGTCCCCGGGGCTGCAAAGTGAGAGCTCAATCAACTGAGCCATCCCGGCTTCCCCCAATGTGCACATTTCAATGGCTGTAACTGGCTACTTATTAATGTATTTAATACCTACCTATATGGGCTACTTATTAATGTATTTAACACCTACCTATATGACACTTACTTTGTGTCAACTACTCTACCACTGAGTACCATTTTACCTACACAATGAACCTATGTAGTAGGTACACTATATTTTCCATCTGTTGATACACTAAATTAACCATTAACAGATGACATACTAATTTTATCCAACCATCCATGTTATAAATGAGGAATCTGAAACAAGCAAACAAACCAAGGTTGAATAGTGCAAGTAAACTCTGAAGAGTAGGGCTGGATTTAAAACCCAGATTCCCAGGCTGACTTAAGAGTCCCCACTCTTAACCAAAGCCATTTGTCAGTTGCCCATTTTGTATTTTATCATCTCAGTTAGTGGAGATACATCACCATTTCACAGTAAAGAAAACTGAGTCTCGAAAAGTTTGTGTTTTACCTAAAGGCTTATACCTAGCAAGTGATACAACTAAAATTCAAAAACTATAACTCTCCTTAAATCCTGTTTCAATACTTTCCACTCTTTCTACTCTTCATTACATTGTGAACTGATTATTAATGGGAGACACATTACTTCAAGGCATGCAGTAGATGTTCAACATACATATCTGTTGTTTATATGCATATAATAGTGTATTTTTAACATTTTTAAAATTGAGGATGCAAGATTTGTCTGGAAGTAGAGATTTATTTGTATGTTTTGGGAGAAAAGGTATAAAAAAGTGCTGGATAATAATTTACCAACCCATTTTTTGACATAGGAATTTAGCTTTGGTTTTCCAACAATTGTTTGGATGTGACACATGTTGTCTTTTTGATGAATTGCACCATTGACCTGAAATGCTGAAGGGATTAATTAGAAGTACTTTCAATAGTGTGTAATGAAATTTCATGTTGTCTTTCATTAATTTTTTAAGATTATATATTTTAGATATTTCTTACTTCTAATAAGATGCCTTAATGGTTACACTTCATAGTGGCTGTATTGTATGATAAAGTGAAGCCAACTATCAAGGTTATAGAGTCACAGATTATTCATGAAAATTACAGACTCTTAGTAACCTAGATACCATGCACAGTATGCTGCTTTTGAATTCACACATTGGTTCATAGTACTTTTCTAATGAGTTCTTAAATTGTGTTCTTAATACTGAAATCAGAACATCATGTAGTCTAAGTTGTTTGTAAATTGTATTATGTGCTTTGTAGAAATTTCACATATTAATATTTAATTCTGGGACAGACCTATATGTCTTGTTATACTTGCATGTTATTTGGGTATTTTATTGACTTATCCAGCTTTTGTTTTCTTGTTACCATACTTACATGGTAAAACTAATTGGTTAATCCAACTTTTAATCTACTTTGCACTTACATGTACACAGTAATTATGGTGGAAGAAACACACACACACACACACACATATCTTAATAAGTCCCTCTTTAAATTTGTAGTCAGTAACATCAAGTAGGTCCTTGGTACATTTTTTAAAAATCTGTTGCCACTGAGGTAGATGATATTTATTAGCTTTTTTCTAAACCTCTCATACCTTCTCCCTTTACCCATTCTCAACTGTGAGCTTACTTTTATTTCTCTGAGAAAATATAAATAATCACATACTCCACAACTTCTTTTATAACCGTACCTGCTGATCTATCCACTTACTGGTACTCTTCTTTTTTCCTCCTGAACTTGGGGATGAGCTGTTAGTTGCCCTATTTAAGCCCCAAACCACCTCAAATTGAGAAATAGATTCTTCCTTCTACTCAGACATCTATCCATTAATTTTCTCCTCTCTTCTGCATCATGTGACTTCTACATCCCACTGTATTATTCTAGCCAATATGTAAATATGCTATTGTATGCCCCCATTTTAGAAAAATAATCTCCTCTTGATCATGGTTTCCTCTCTAGCTATTAATATTAAACCAATTGTCTTTTAGCAGCAAAACTTACTGAAAGAGAAATCTCCAATTTCCCTTCTCCTGTTCTCTCATAAACTTTTCCAGTTAGGTTTTGTCCAACTGTTTTTGTCCAATATGCTGCCTTTGCCAAGGTCACCAATGACCTGCAATTGGTCAGACACAAGGGTTTATTCTCAGTCCTTTTCCTACTTGTACAACATTTGAAATTCAACTTTTCACAATAAAATTATAACTTTTACTGTACTGTGGGTAGAGTTAGCTCCAAAATACTTTCAGCATATGTTTATCCCATTAAATTTATTCATGTTATCAGTTTTTTCATAGTTATGGTATATCTGGATTTCTAATTGAGTACGTTAATATGTTAACATTTGCCATCATATGACATGATGTGTTGCTAAACACTATTACTATTCACTTGGTACTCTGGTATCATTAATAGGCAATGTTTGGTGTTTCCTTACTTGAGAAGAATATTCTTTTCATCACACTTATTTGTATTGGAAGAATTTAAATGGTCTTTATAAGAGTTAGTCTTTTAATTTTGTCTTTATAGTCAAATATAATAGAATTATGGGCAAGTAATCAATGTTTTTTTAAAATCTTAATTATAAGGATAGCCAATAATAATGAGCAAATTATAATATTTGGGTTAATTTACTTAACATCACTCAAATTCATGCATTACATAGAAAGATATATGCATTACCATAAGATTGGTCACTTAACATACCTTATTTTTTTATATGTGTAATATTTTCACTGATATATTTGGTTTTAAGTAATGCTAATATGTTCTCTTATGTGTGTACCTATTGTATGCTGACCAGGAATCCTGTTTTAAATGGGATAGAAAACAATGATACTGTCCCATTTCAAATGGTATGTATGGTCAACCTCCTGACACCTTGAATTTAGTCCATTGAGCCTAGGATGACCATATGTACCATTTGAAACGGGACAATACCATGTTTTCTGTCCTGTTCAAAACAGGATGTCTGGTCAGCCTATTTATAGATACCTAATAATGAAGTCTGTTGACAAATTTTAGGTAACTTTTTCCCATTTGAATTTTTTTTTAATTTGTTAAATGTACTAGGTGATTTTAGTTAATAAGATTTATATAGGTTTCAAGTGTATAATTCTATAATACATCATGTTTCAATTTTTTTATTTTTTAAAGCCCCCTGTCAGAATGACAAGGAGCTTCTGAGGACTGATAAATGGTGAAATGTTGGTAATTGGAGTTTCGAAATAAATTCATAGACAGAATTCTATTAGCTTTTCTCATTTGGTTCTTCACTACTACTTGAATATGGTCTCTTTTCTTGGGAAACTCTTGAATTTTTAATGGGCAATTTTCATTTTAAGAACCCAACTATTTTCTTTCTTATGAAAAGACCTTCAAAATAGAATTTTATTGCTTAATGTCTTCTTATTCCACCACACACCTCATTTTATTTCTTTGAATTTCTGTAAATAAGTCCTGTCTATCCTTAATTACTTACACCATTTAAATATTTGTTCATGGCTTCTTATCCTCCTTAGCATTTGGCCAACTTATAATTTGCTTAACTCTATTAATCTTTCTACATAAGTAAATGCCAGCAGTGCCTTAATTTATGTGGCTTAGATTGTTCAATAATCACCTCATTCTTATTCCAGCAAATGAGAGCACTACTGTTTTTATGAAGAGAATTTTATGCTGAGGCCATCCTTTCTGTAGAGAAGACTTGAATGCATCCTCAGACTTCTTCCTCTCTGGGGGTCAGGTCTTACTTGATTGGAGGGGTGAGGAGATTGGACAAGTCTTGCAACAACACAGAAGTAGCTATCTTGGGTTCATGACTGAAATATTAAAGGAAAATGTGAGAAAGTAATTGAACATCTTTGTTGTATCTGCTAGCATTAGAGACATTACGTGTCACGTCTCTTCTCCCATTCACAGAAAATAAATGTTATGTTTTACATTTTCATAGTTAAGAGACAATGTAGTCATTTTCCCAGGAACTTGCACTTGGCAGAAGTAAAATTTAAATACAGATCTGGCAGATATAAGGTGTATATTTTTATAATTAACTCAATTGACTCTTAATAATAATAGAATTCAGCATCATATCTCATTGTCTTTCTGGGTTCACCTTTGGATTGGATTAAAATGTCAACCACAAGATTTGCCTCTGTTTATTCTTATAGGCTCTATTTGAAAATACACAAGTACTCCAGCAGCCACTGTGACTAGCAGTGTTGTTCACATGACAACCACCTCACATAGAAGTGATGTCTCTGGTTCTGCATACACTTTTCCATTTCTGTCCAATGCTTTGGACACCAGGTCAACAAGCTGCCCGGAACGGCAGAGTACAGGCATGGTCATTCCATAATTTCTTACATCTTTCTTTTGAAGTGACCTATTGCAGAACATGTGACAGTGTTGAAATTTTTCTGTAAAGCTTGGAGTATTTTTATGTTTGTGGAACTTTTATTTTTTTCATCCTAAGGCTTTTACATTTTGGAAAATTATAAAAGTAATAAAAGTTGCTGAAGTTTCAAGAATATGGCAATAATAAGCAAACATTTTCTCCTCCCATGCTATTGTTGCTGAGTTGATACCATTTTTATCATTAGACCTGTCCCTGGTATTCAAATGCTCCCATGCCTATTATCATTTTTAATTTCTTGATACTTCATTGTTGTACTGTCAATTGAAACTAAGACTCACTGTACAATATTAAGCACTTTTTGCAACTTCTATACCGACAAACCAGCCTAAAAGTAAAATTGTTACCCATGTAGGTTTTTCTTTTGCCTCATGATAGCAGTAGCAAGAGATTATTTCAGCACAATCTTCCTAAGTACATTAATTTATACTGTAAATATTCCTACTGGTTCTCCTTTAAATAAAGGAAACATAGCACTTTGCAACATCACAACTTTTTATTATTAACTGAAATGTTATAGTTGGTTGGCTTCATACTTCTCTTTTTTCTTCCTTCCTTCCTTCCTTTCTTCCTCCCTCCCTCCTTCCCTTCCTCCCTCCCTCTCTCTCTCTTTCTCTCTCTTTTTCCTTCTCTCACTCCCTCCTTCCCACCCTCCCTTCCTTTTTTCTTTTTCTTTTTTTTCTATTTTTCTCCTACTGTCTTCTGCGGTAGGCCCACTGACTTTTTTCCTTAAAAAATAAATGAAAGGAATTCCCAGATGTCACTTGCACTGCCTCTCTCACATTCTTTCATCACTATTATTTACACTATCCTTACATAGCCCAACACTCCACAGGCAATGCCCCCCCCCCCCCCGCTCCATCCATGATGCACTGGGGTAATGGTGAGAGCTTGATTCAGACAGGAGAGACTCCAGTCTCACTCTGCCTCTCACTGGCTGAACAAACTCTAGAATGACTGTTAATAAGCAGAGACCTCTATGCAATGTGAAGGTTGGACAAGACCATTTGGGACACCTTTGGCTCTAAATTCTTCTTCACTTGTTTAGAAGCCTGAATGGACTAGGCCTTAAAAAATTAAAACACAGTTATATTCCTTTGCCATAGGAGTACATTTATCTTAAAAGACCATTTATACAGAGCATAACTGTCCTCTCAATGGCCTGTTCTCAGTGTTTATCTCTCTATCCTCCTGCCCTAGAATCTCATCTTCTAATGCTACCTGAAACACCTGTGCTTTTGGATTTACTTTGCTTCCATGCTTCCTGTTGGCTATTTACTAAATGCAGCCTGAAAATAGTTGATTAACTATCCCTGTTTATTATGTTTATTCTACCTATTATGAATTATAGTCCAAATAATTACAATCTTGTCTGTTGTTCAAACTTGAGACAGTAGCACCTGAGTGCTTCTCTTCCTTTCTCTCTCCTCTCTCTCTTTTTCTCTCTGAGAAAGAGCAAAATTATAGTGTCTATGTGTATGTTCGTGTGAGTTTGTAAGTAAAAAGGTTAATGTGAAGCACACTATATGTTGCATATGTAAATGGGCATAAAACAAAGTACTGATTATGTTCAATTTCAAATATATATATATATATATATATATATATATATTTATTCAAAATCAGTATTCTCAGTTTACTCATGTAGTTATCCCACTCCATCTTTACACAAATAAAAGCTACAGTCTTCTATATTCACAAATACAAATATTGAGACCAAAAATGTAGGTCTCTACTGAAAGTCAGATTAATCCCTCGTAGTACTTCTAGATCCTAATTGTTTTAGACATCTTTGTTTTATATTAACAATCCTCATTATATTTTCTGGGGTAGACATTGGCACAGAATTTAAAAAATATGTAGAGCTTTGTAACATAAGACCCAATCACACTAAGTACTAATATAAACCCCACATGAAAGGAATAAAACACCAATGAGGAACTATGAAAACAATGAAAATGGGGGAAAAAAGGTGTAACAAAAATGTATGATTACACACACACACACTCAACCATTGTCTCCGCAACTATGGTCTGTGACTTAAATGAATTTCAACATGCCCATAGGATTTTTAATCTTAAATTTTACGTTCTGTTAAGTGACATTAAACACATTGCTTAAGAACAGTGTACCATGCCCCTAAATAACAACTAGATTGCATCAAAAGAGAGCAATAAAGAAAAGAAAATTAAACAGAAAACTGGAAAAAGTAATCTAATGGTAGCATGAGATGGATTAGTAAAATAAGACCACTGGATTTTAACCTATTGGAATTGACAAAGCCAGCAAACTTTGGGGGAGAAGAAAGGAACACTAAATAAGCGATCTAAATTTTAAGAAGTTGAATTAAACATAGGACTAAAGCTATTGGATTTATATCAAAATCATAGATTTTGAAAGTAGGCTTAGCTAATGTGCTGCTGATTAGCAATCAGCCAGTGAAAATTTAGATTCTCAAAAACCATGACAAGGTTTGGAACAGGAAAATCATCTTTTGGTAAAAAGTTTAGTGAATATTAATTTTCCTAGTGAAGAAAATAATTATCAAGAGGATTCCTTTATGCTTCAGGGAGTTGGTTATTATGTGGTTATTAGCACATGGATCTAAGGTGATTCCACTTAAAGACTGCATTAGACACAAGTGGTTTGATTGAACATTCTTAATGGCTGTTGTATTAATATTGACTGCAAGCATCTTTTTTTTTTTTATATCTTTTTTATATTTATAGAGAGTAATTATTTTATCTTCAGTGCATATTTATTTTTATTTTACTTTTGACAGATAGAGAGAGAGAGACAGAGACAGAGACAGCTAGAGAACCGAACTGTGGGAACTCCCCAGTTCAGCATGTGGGTCCTGCCTGGGCCGGAGCCTCGGTCCTCGGGGCCTCAAAGCGAGCGCTCAACCCGCTGAGCCGTCCCGGCTTTCCCAACTGCAAGCATCTTGTTTCATGAGAAAAAATATGGATTGACCATATACTACATATTCTGATATGGGATTTCAGTTACAATTAAGAAACTATAACACGAAGGAATTTTTGATACTTGCCTGTTGGGTTTATTCTTAAGGCATATATGACACTGTTCATCCAAATATCTCTTAAGTTCATTTAAAAAATGTACCATTAGGAAGCTAAAATAGGGCAGACAAAAGCACAGAAAAATGAGAGGAAGGAGGGAGGGAGGGAGGGAGGAAGGGAGGGAGAGAGAGAGAGAGAGAGAGAGAGAGAAAGAGAGAGAAAGGGAGAGAGCAGCCTGCAAGAAGAATTAAGGTTGGGACCTTGTGCACTTATATGTATTCTCTTGGCTGGGTGGCTGTGTGTATCTGGTTCTCTTTGAGCATCTGTTGCTGTGAATAATCTATGGGGCTGCTAAATTGATAAACCTGAAATATTCCTACTGTTGCAAGCAAATATAGACAATAAATATTTTAAATATATTTTTATTTTTATTTTTGACAGAGAGAGAGAGAGAGAGAGAGAGATACAGAGACAGAGACAGAGAGAGAACTGAACTGGGGGAGCTCCCAGTTCAGCATATGGTTCTGCATGGGCCGGGGCCGGGACTCGATCCCCAGCCCCTGGAGCTGCAAAGTGAGTGCTCAACCCACTGAGCCATCCCGGCTTCCCCGACAATAAATATTTTAGCTGATCAAACTTTGCCATTATCTGCATTGAACTTCATACGATTTTTTTAAAGTAGACAACATTATCCCTATTTTTCATGTAAAAGAATGGAAACTTGTGAATATTAGTAATTTTTCCTTGGTCATATAGGCTACACCATAAGAGTGGTAGAATACAACCTTGGATTTCTGGATCTCTAGTGTGAGTGCTGCTCCCTTATGATCAACTATCTTCTACTCTGAAGTTCTCTTAATAATGAATAGGAAAAATGTTCAGAGGACATTCTTCCTTATCAGGCTACAATTTGCAAGTTGCAAAAACTTACAATCAGGGTTGGTAGTCACCCCTTGGGAAGTGGGAGGGAGATGCTAAGAATTACGGTTTAGTTCATCTTCTCCCACCTCCTCTTTCTCTTACATGCTTCTATTTAATTATGAGAAATTCTATATCTTTTTAAAGATTTATTTTATTGTATGAGAGAAGGAGAGTGAGCAAGAGAGAGAAGGGGGAGGGCCCAGAGCAGTCTCCAAAGCTGTACATCATTGGTTATGACATAGTTTCATCCACATAGGTGGATGTGCGGCCACAGGAGGTGGGAACTGAACTGAAGGCCTCCCATATGGGAGGTGAGAACCTTCCCTGCCAACCCAGTGGTTACCAGTTGCACCACCGTTCAGCATATGGGTTTGTGCAGGCCGGGGCTGGGATTTGATCCCCGGGCTTCAGGGTTGCAAGTTAAGCACTCAACCTGTTGAGTTATCTTAGCATTCCAAAAAAATTCTACTATTTTTTTCAGAAAGACTTTCTTCATTTTTATTGCCTCATAATATCCAAGACTATAAAGTCCAGGAGACAACCCAACAATAAATGTTTTCCAACTTCTGGAAAGCATTATAATTTTTCTAGCCATACCTAGCTTTCATTTTTTATTTTTAAAATGGAAGTTGTTTTTCTGCTGATTAGAAATTCTTCTCAGTATTTCTTATGCAAGACTACAGTTGAAATTGCAAAAAGTTTCTAGATTAAAACACTTCAGAACATTTATTAAATCACCTATAGGTTGAAGGTTGTATGTATGTCATCTAAGACTATTTCATAAATTTTACAGCGTTTTTACACTCAAAATTCTATCTGAATTTTAAAATAAAGATTTTATTGAAATATAACATGCACATTGAGAAGTGCACAAATTCCACACAATTTGGATTTTCAAAAGATTAATACACTCGTATAAAAACCACCTGGGTCAAGATTAGAACAGTGCCCCAGAAATCCCATTCATATGTGTTTTAATAAGTAAACCATAAACGTAAGCTCTGTGTCAACTTCTAACAATATATTAGTTTGCCTTTTTCAAAATTCATATAAGTGATATCATATAGCCTGTGTTCTTTGTGTCCAGCTTCTTTTACTTAACATTATATTTGAAGATACATTAATCTTATCCCTGGGAGTAGTTCAGAACATCTGTAGTGATGCCTCCTTTTTCCTGATATTGATAATTTGTGTCTTTTCTCTTGAACATTTTATTAGTCTTATTCAAAGAGTTACTTTTGGCTCAGTTTTTTTTATTGTATATTTTTGAGTTTTATTCATTTTCATTCTTAAATTTATTGGCTTCTACTTTCTTTAGACTAAATTTGTCATTTTCATTAAAACTCTTGAGAGTATAAATTGTAAGCTCATTGATTTTAAGATTTTAAAGAATATAAGCATACATTTAAGACTATAAATTTATCTCTAAGTGTGGTATCTGTAAGCATTTACATTTAGTTATGTTGAATAAGTTTTGTTGTGCTACATCATAATTTCATTTAGTAAAATATTCTCAAATACTCATTGTGTTTTATTCTTTTACTCATGATGATCAAGAAGTGCCTGTTAAATTTTCAAATATTTCAAGATTATCTAGTTACCTTTTTATAAAAATAAATCACTAAATTTCTACGTTAAATCCATCGTAATCAGAGAATAAAGACATATGTGATTTGACAATAAAACTTTTTTGGTTGTCAGGCACACATTTTATGTACATCTTCTTATATTATTTGTTAATTATGTAGTTTGAATATCTCCACTTTTATCACGTACTGAGATACATAGCTGTGTTAAAAATCTCCCATTATAATTGTGGATTTTTCTGTATCTTCTTTAGATCTGTCAGTTTTTGTTTATAGGTTAATATAAAATCATTATATCTTATTGGCAGATATACCCTTTTGTCATAATATATTGTCCTTTGCTTTAATGTTTACTTTGTTTGCTATTAGTATAACTACACCAACTTTTTGTGGTTTAGTATTTGTATGGTGATTGTTTTTCATAGTTTTAAATTTTCTATATTCTTATACTTAAGGTGGATGTCCTATAATCATGTATTCATTTTGTTTTCCTTTAATTTCTATTTTAAATAAAATCTGGCAGTATTTAACTTTTAATTGAAATATTCAGTCTATTTACATGTAATTAAATTACTAATATAGTTGAATTTAAATATGTCATTTATTTACCCAGCCTACTTAGTGTTCTTTTTCTTTGTTTTCTTGTATTCTTTTAATGTGTCAAGAATATTTTTTATTAGTCAATTTTCCAGGTTTATAATTCATTACAATGTATTTTAATTATTACCTGGATATTGCCACTTTTAGTGTTGATGTATAGAGTCTAATATAAATTTAATACTTACCACTTTTAATGCAATATTAGAAATAGTGTAATTTCTCATTTAGTCTGTGTAGGTTTTTATTTCTTATTGTCATGCTTTTATTTCTATGTATATAAAACTCATATAAATTATTATTATTGCTAAATACAGTCAATATTTATTTAGATATTTTTCTTTTAATTGTTCTTTATTTCTTCCTACATTTTCTGTTTCTACCTGCTACATTTTTCCTTCTGCCTAAATGTCTTTTATTACTTTTATTTCTATTATTATTATTACTTTAATGCAGTCTACTTGTTATAAATTCTGTCAGTTTTATTTTCATAAAAAACTATTTATTTATTTATTAGTCTTTGAGTGGTATTTTTACTGGATGTAAAATTCAAGATTGGAAGTTATTTTTTTTCATCACTTTAATGAGGTCATTCCATTGTCTTCTGGCTTCCATTATTTCCCATTGAAAATTCGGCTGTCATCTTAAAATTTCTCACTTGAAGAGAATAGATGTTCACTTTGCTCTGGCTGCTTTTAAAAATTTTCTCTTGTCTTTTATTTCAGCAAATTTATCATGATGTGCGTAGCTGTCATTTTATTTTACTTGTCTCACATGAGGTTTATTTCTAATGCATATTCTGAATATGGGATATAAGATTTTTATGTCAGCTTCAGAATTTTTAAAAATTATATTTATATATTACTTCACCATTCACTTTCTTCTGCCTTTACTTATGTGTTAGTTCTTTTTATTATGTCCCCATTGTTCTTACTCTTTTTTTTTTCTTCTTCTAGGTTTTATAGATTATTATTCCTAGTGCTATAGTCTGGTTATTATCAACTGGGTTATTTTTCAGTTATTTAATTCTCTCTCTTTTTTCTGTCAAACTCATTCCCATTTTTATACATTGTTTTCACTTTAAGAAGTTCCATTTGATTATTTTAGTTCTCTGGTAGATCTCTATCATTTTCTTAAAATTTTTAAGGATTTATTTTATTGTTTGACAGAAGATGGGGGGATCTATACAGCAGTCTCCATAGTTGTACATAATTAGTTGTGACATGGTTTCATTTCATACAGGTGAATGTGGGGCAGAATGTGGTGGCAAGTGAACCAGGGGGGCTCCCACATGGGAAGTGAGAATATTCATCGCCATCCCTGTGGTTACCAGTTGCACTGCAATTCAGTACATGGGGTTTGCACAGGCTGGTGCCAGAAATTGAACCCCAGACCTTGCAATTGGGAGGCAAGCGATCAACTGCTGAGCTATCCTCATATCACCCCCATTTTCTATATTAATCACAGTTATATTAAAGTCTGTTAAATATAGTATCTGGACCATGTAAGTGTCTCTTTTATTTTCTGTTTTTCTCTTAGCTCTCTTTGTACTTTCTTTGATAATTTTTGTTGAGTGTTGAATATTTTGAATAGAAAACAATAGAGGCTCTCAGTGATTTTATCTTTCTTGAAGAGGATTGTTTTTTGTTTTATTTCTTGTAGTTAATTAGGGTAGGGTCAGAAAACCTTAAATTATTCTAATATGAATTATAGTTGAAGCTGATTTTCAAGTATGTGTGTGCATGCACATGTGTGTGTGTGTGTGTTAGCTTACTTATTTGTAATTTGGATTTTGGCTAAAGTACACCTTTATAATAGTTCCAATTGAAAGCCTGGGTGTTTATCAAGGCTACTACTCATTGGCAAGTATGAGCTCCAATTTTTTTCTCAATAGCAATGTGGACTGCCAAATCTTTTGCTTTGCTTTTTAGCACTTTTTCTTTCTCTACTTCTAAAATAGCAAATTCTTGAGAGAGAGAGAGAAAGAGAGATGTACAATTCTATATTCACCTCCCATATTTTCCTTTTCTTTGTAATGTTGGCTTCTCAAGTCCTGGTTGCCTTGGAAACTCTCTAGGGTCTTCAACCAAATTACTTTCCTTTCCTTTCCTTTTCTTTTCTCTTATTTAAAAAAAAATCTAGCTTTTATATTTGTTTGGAGAGTTGACCTTAATCTGTTTAATTGTTTATAACTAGCAATGAAATTGGTTTCCTAATTTTAAATTCTAACTTTCAGAGAAATGGGCAGTTAAGAATTATTACCCCCTTTTTGGTTGCTATTTTCTGACTATAGGAAAAAAAATAGTATTTTGAAAAAAATTGAGAGAGTTTTTGTGATTTATAGATATGATCACCTCTTTAGTAACAAATTTTCTCATAGATCATTTGGATTTGTTGGAAGAAAGTGCTTAACCAGTTATTTTTATATTTTATTTTATTAATATTTGTTATTTTGAAACATTATATACTAAGTTTATTTTCTGTTCTAATTTCTAATAAAAAACCAGTGACAAAGATGAGTATTTTGTCAATAATTATTTTTGGATATACATCTTTTGTAATTATATGTGCCATGCTAATATACAGCTCATACTGTCACTTTAAGCCTTTTGAGTTTTATTGAAAAAAATTGAATTATTTCTTCAGTCTCCAAACTCATTCTCTGATAGTTACTAACAGCAGTAAAGTTTTGATGATCAAATCAGAATGCTAAACAAGAAAAAAAGTGTGAGTTTACCTCATAAAGAGTAATGTAAAGACTTCTGGGTGTTCTAATTTGTAAGTGTCTAATTATAAGAAAAGTGAAATGGCAGATTCCATGCTCCAGACTGCTATAAATACCCTGGCCAGCATGTTTATTCTTACTCACACATACTTTGGAAAGAATGGGATAGTCCTGAAAGAAAATCAGTGTCCTCCGTGAATTTTATGGCACTTAAAAAATATATATATTTATTTTATTGTTTTTGATAGAGATCAGAGACAGAGAGAGACAGAGAGAAGGGAGAGGGCCCAGAGCCGTCTCCATAGTTGTACATCATCAGTTTTCTACATGGTTTTGTTCTGCACAGGTGAGCAGGGGCCATGCAGGGGGTGAAGTAGGTGGGGACCTCCCACATGGGAGGCATGTGCCCTCGAGCCAGGGCCTGAACCGGGAGCGAGAACTGAACTGGGGGACTTCCACATGGAAAGCACACCCCAGTTCAGCATATGGGTCTGCACGGGCCAGGGTTAGGATGCAATCTTCAGTCCCCAGGGCTACAAAGTGAGAGCTTAACCCGTGAAGCCATCCTGGCTTCCCCATGACACGTTTTGATGATGGTGCTAGCTTAGGCCCCATCATGCACTGGCTTGGTCTTTCAGATTTGAGCTGTGTGCTTCTGAGTAAGTAAATAGGTTGTTATAATCTTCAGTATCCTTATATGTAAAGTAAGTTACTATATTTATATCTATTTTAGTACTCTCACAAGTAAGACTCAAATGAGATAATGCGCGTGAGTGCTTTGTAAATTGCCACACTCTCTCTATACACAATGAGGGCCAACAGGGACCTGGGTAAATCTTTCAGTACACCTTTTAATAAGAGCCCTCCTCTTCTGTAGACATAACAGCACATCTCCCAGCATATCATGTTTCTAATTTCCTTCCTAAGAATATTAATATAAATCAGTTTATAAATCTAGGCTGGGAAGTAAAGGTAAGGTTACTTATTTCCATATTTCTTATCTTTTTAATACTATAGTGCATTTTGCAGTTACTTTCCTAGAAAGAAGTTAAAAAAATCATCCAATTCAACCATTTTATTTTATAGATAAGGTAACCCACAAATAGAGACATAAAACACCAAAATTTGAATTTTCCAGGGCCAGAGAGAAAGGATTCTCCCAATTCATTTTGTGGGTGTGTTTTATGTGTATGTCATAGCACTGTACCATTTCAGATAAAGCACATAGAGATATACACATGTGTCTGCCTGTGTGCACACATATAGACACAGAAAAATGTAAATTTCTTCAGGTTGTGAGGAAGGATCTGATTTTATTTCTCATCTCTTTCTCCATTCCACAGCATATTTTCTTTCCCTTCATATATCCCTTGGGTAAGACAGTATCTTTTTTTTTTTTAAGATTTATTGTTTTTGATAGAGACAGAGAGAAGAGGGAGGGCCCAGAGCAGTCTCCATAGTTGTACATCATCAGTTTTCAACATGGTTTCATTCCACACAGGTGGGCAGGGGTCCCATGCAGGGAAGGAATCAGGCCAGGGGCCTACCATGTGGGAAGCATGACCCCATGAGATGGGGGCTGAACCAGGGGCCTCCCACATGAGAAACTCACCCCGAGGAAAACTGAACTGGGGGCCACACCCCAGTTCAGCGCATGGGTCCTCACAGGCTGGGGCCAGAATTTGATCCTCGGACCCTGGGGCTGCAATGCAAGCCTTTAACCCACTGAGGCATCCTGGCATCCCCATTAGTATCTTTTTTTTGGAATATTTTGCTCCCTCTCAGCATGTTTTCCCTCCACTGTGGAGTCATACTACAAGAAAAGGTCTGACTATTACAATTCAAAGTCTGTGAATAGGGCCCATAAAACTGTTGAGGAATGGTATAGTGGCTAGAGAACAATAGTGGTTGAACAAAAGTCAAATGTAATGGAAAGGAAGCACTGGAATATAGGCATGGACAAAAAGAAACAAAAACATAGCACCGTAGCGTGAATGTGATAATTTTAAATTTTGTACTGGGGTTGGGAGTTGATCAATTTGGATAACAAAAGAAAAAATAGTTAGGTGAGACTGACTTGGTGACATGAACACAAAATGGTAAAAATGTTTAGGATCATTATTGTTCTGCCTCAATAGCAGACAAAGGTGCTTTTTTGCTGGCTAACATGCAATGCAAATGGGTATGAATCCCCTTGAGGAACAGAGAATTATAAGGGAGTCGGAGAACACGTAAGTATTTCTTTGTTGCAGCTTTAGTTTTAGTTACAGTAAGTAATTTAAAATATTTTATACCAAACAAAAACAGATTATTGAGGAGAATGCAAATTTCAAAATTCAGATTTCAAAAATTTGGGTAGAATACAACATTCCAAACCTTTTCTGCTTACTGTGGCTATATAAGGCTATGTTCCTCAGACTCATTCGTAAACATGACCACTTATCTTTCTTATGCAATTGAATGTACTTAAGTAAAAATATTTGAGAATCACTGGAATGTTTGTGTTGTAGAATACATCTAGCACCTGGATTATTCTCACAAATCCCTTCTTCAATTTTTTGGCCTACTGAATCTCAGCATTAGATGTTGCCCCTTCTAATTCGTATGCAAAGTATAGAAAGTTGATTCTTTGCAAATTGATGCTATTGTTTGCAAATGACTATGTAAAAACAAATTCTTGCTTCTACATAGTAATTTGCTAAACATACTTCTCTTATACACCTGTGTTTGTATCACTGTGCCTCTTGTAATGAGAATAATCATTTTTCATCTTCCTTTAAAAGATTTCACAAACTTGAATGATTCTTTGCCTAACATGAAAGAACATGCTATATTCACATTCAGGTTAGAATGAGGTATTTGTACTGTGCAAAATCAACTTTGAAAAAATGAACACGGGGAAAAATGAAGGAGAAATGGAGGAGAAATGCATAAAATGCTTCACCTGATGGAATTATATACTGAAATTGATGACTTACTTTGTATTTTTAAAGGACTTGACACATTAGATACGAACTCAAATGATCAGAATTCAAAAATTGATGAAAACCCAATATATTTTTTAAAATATGATCATATACTTTGGAGAAAGTATAATGATCTTTCCCACACAGTCCTTAGATTAATGGTTTGTAAAATCTCTGAAGTAGGGGATGTCCAGATAGCCCAACAGGTTCAGCACTTGCAACGCAACCATGAGGTCTGGCCCAGGCCATGCAAACCTGATGGTGGTGAAGGTTCTGGCCTTCCATGCAAAGTCCCCCAGTTTGTTTCCTGACTCATGTGGCCCCCACATTTATCTGTGTGGAATGAAATCATGTCACAACTAATGATGTACAACATGGAGACTGCTCTGGCCCTTCCCACTTCTCTGTCTCTCTATCTCTCTCACTTTCTCTCAAACAATAAAATAAATCTTAAAGATCTCTGACACATCAAAACCATGACAAAAAGAAAGATCTTTAGATCTTGATTTAAGAAAATCCACCAGTATATATTAATATTAAGTCTCAAAAGTTGAATTATTAAAGATATATATATATATAAGATATATAATAAATTTATTTTATAAGTCTTATATTTAGTAATTTGAAAATAAAATCTATAATTGATAAATTAATATTCTCCATGTGGCTCTTAAAAGGGAAAAATAAGTGTTATTATCTATTTTACTTTGTTGTCTGAGGTTACTGTAGCGTTAGTATTTTTTTCTTTTTCCATATTTAGCACTCAATGATACAGATGCAAATTGTGCTAGAAATGCAAAATGATGATGATGATGATGATGACTAGTACTAGAGTAAAGAAGCGCAAACATATTTGACAGTCTCGATTACTGACACCGTTGTTATCCAGTAGAATTCCTTTTCATCTTCATATCTTCTTTTTTCTTTATCTTAAAGTGAAAAAAAAAATTATTAAATATCTGAAATTATTATAGGAAACTTGAGAAGCTCTATCTCCCAACTGATACCAACTCTAAGTTAATTTACAGAGTCTGTCAACAGGTTTATAATAAGCAATATAATGTGTCATAAAGAGCTTCTTGCACAGGTAGTAAATGAGAGTGGACATTTCTTATTGCTTCACAGTTGTAGTAGGCCTGGCTATGGGGCAAGACTTTGTTTCTGATCCTGCTTCCTTCTGCTTTCAGCAAAGATAGGTCACAATTAGTTTGTCTGAAAATTGTGAGGTTCACGGCACTAATAGATAATCCTTGAGATATTGTTTACCATGGCTGTTTTGTAAGTCTCTGTATGGCTCATACAGGTGGTGTTTCTTCAATGAGCAGTAGCAGCAAGCAAAATGAATTACCATTACAATAAGCACATAAAAGCAAATTGAAAGTTTTACTACTTTCATGCAGCATTTTTATTTTTCTGTATTCTCTTTCATATTTGTACATTATTTTAAACATAATGTAAATACAATCCAATTTTAGCTGAAGTTAGTAAAGCTCAGTTAAGGTGTACCAAAGCACCTTTAAAACTCCACAGGGTCATTCCAAATGCAAAGGAAGCCTTTTGTTTTTAATACTCTTTCTTATATGTTTTTTTCATCTCTCTACAGTTGGGATAGTGTTTTAAGAAAAAGGACAGGAAAATTTGGGAGGGGCTATGATATTCAGTGAGAATGCTTTCACAAACACAGGGGCCTACCGGTGTGATTCCTCTGGAAATCAAAGGTATAGTTGCTCCCCGTGAGATGCTAACAGTCTAGTGCAAGAGAATTAGTTTCTTATTGCTATTGTAACAAAATATAAATTCCACGACTTAAAACAACACACATTATCTTATAACTCTATAGGTTAGAATTTTGACACGGCTTTTTATGGGCTAAAATCAAGGTGTCGGAGGGGCTGCATTTCTTCCTGGAAGTTCTAGAGGAGAATGTACTTTGCCTTTTTCAACTTCTAGAGGCCATCTGAATTCCTTGGTACGTTGCCGTTCCTCCATCCTCAAGTCAGCAATACATCTCTCTGATAATTATTCCATAGCTTTATCTCCCTTACACTTTCCTTTTAAGGGCCCTGTGATTACACTGGACTTGCCCAAATAATCCAGGACCATCTCTCCATGGTAAAGTTCTTAACCCCGTAGGCAAGGCCCTTTTGCCATATAAGGCAATATATTCACAGATTTCAGGGACTAACATGTGGACATCTTTGGGGCACCATTATTTTGTTAAACTATAGCACCACAATCCCATGAACAGAAAATCACAATAGAACACAGTCAATGCAAGCTTAGCACCTGGCCCTAAATTATTGTCAGGGCCAAGATGACTTCATGCATCTCTGGGTGCAGAGGGCAGAAAAGACATGTAAAAGGAGGTACTGAATGCAGAGATGATAGAATGAATAAGAAATAGCTTTTGAAAAGATGCAGAGGGTGAATTTAAATAGCAAACAGACAATGCAGAGAGCGAGCCTCTGTTAAAATTCATCTGATCATTTCTACCTCCTACATAGCTCTTACATCTCTGCGTTTGTCACCATCCCACTGCTTCTACCTCAGAAAAAGGCCCTGCCTTCTATAGCATGGATGCAAGGGACAGTATTTTAATTACAGGCATCATATCCCATAGTCTTAACAACCAAACCAATACATTAAGGGACCTTGTTACTTACCTGCTTTAATTTACTGATTTACCATAGTCTCAGGATGAAATTCATTTTAACATGATTAACCAGATTTGGACAGTTACCCACCATTTCAACCTCATTCCTTGATATAATGCTCTTCATTCCTTAAAAATATAGTATGAGATTCTTATATAATCCTGTGATGTTGTTTGGCCAAATAGTTTTATGTCCACACTACAGAGAGATTCGGGAGTCTGTGACTGACCTCCAAACCTACAGCCAATAAATGATTGACCCCAGTTTTCTTCCCTACACTGTGTGGTAAGGTCAGTCCACTGTCAAACTTGAGATTTTGTTCCTTGGGAGTTCTGGGATTCAGGGACATACCTCCTCATTGTTTTCTGCAAATTCATTTTCCCCTTAAAGCTGAAACAACTGGGACTGGGGTTTTTTGGGGGCACCATAGTGAGTCATAACAAGTTTAATTCCTTTTACTTCACATGTTCAATGGCCCACATAATTGCAAAGCATAGGCATTTCCTCTCTGCTGTTAAGAGAATTACCCAGTTAAGAATGTCTTGATCTTAATTAGCTTTTACTAAGCCTTTTCTGATGCCCCAATAATATACGTGGCTAACTGATAAACAATAAGGGTGAGGACTATTTTCTTTTGTCTCTAAAGTATTTTTTGAAGAATTTACGAAGAGAGCTTATATGGAAATCTTCATATCAAAAGCTTCTATCTAATATACAGCACTTTTCCTTAAGGGAAAATTATGAGTTTGAATAAAGGCTTTTTTAAAAAAGAAATGTAAAAGAAAACCTATTTCTTTTGAATCTTTGTAAAGACTATGAGCCATCTATTTCCTTATTATTTCCTTTTCCCTGCTGTGCAAAGTCTAGATATCTTAAACTGTATTCATTTCTCTTATTAACAATTATGCTATAAGCCTTATGAAATATGGGGTAACTTTCCTTTTCTCTGTCTATGCCTCCATCTCTTTATCCCTGACATACACACTCAGGCTCTCTGCACTTATTCATATAGCTCTCATTCTGCATCTTCTTCCATTATTTATAATGGGTCCCTTCAGAAGAAGTGACTAGAAGATCCATTCCTCTGTGATTGGTAGAATGAATGAAGACTGTAATTATTTACTGATACATCTATCAGCTTTGAAAATAGGGCCCAAATCCTAGATTAACATTTTACTTTGTGAGCATATTCAAATTCCTTAAGTATTGTAATTACTGATAGCTGTCGTTATTATTACTATTTAGCATCACCATAACTATTACATATTGGAAGATGTGGCGCAAAACATGAGGACCATTCTCACTGTGCAGGAA
The DNA here is from genome assembly GCA_004027555.1 of Craseonycteris thonglongyai. Lineage (NCBI taxonomy): Eukaryota > Metazoa > Chordata > Mammalia > Chiroptera > Craseonycteridae > Craseonycteris > Craseonycteris thonglongyai. The sequence goes on from PVKE010018073.1 coordinate 23,904, forward strand.
GCATGGAGTGGTGAGGAGACAGAAGCATGCATTCTGGTATTTCCCACATGAAGGTGCTTTTTGGAAGTAGGCTACTATGCATTGTTCTTCTGGGATGCTCCTATCTGAACACTGAGACACCAAGGGACCCATCTCCCTGGGGAGCAACTAGATAGGGTTGTTTCACACATATGGGGAGAGGGGTGGACAAGAGCACTGTGAGCATCCAGGTGTTTGGAGAATGGTGACTAGAAAGGCCCTTATAGAGAAAGAGCCACAGTCAGAGGGTAGAGCTTCTCCCTACACAAATTACCCATCTCACAGTATTATTTGCAATATTACCAAAGATTTGGAGATTAGGGTTTCTAAATTCCTGTAAAAGTATCAGTACAAATAAATGTCAGAAGAGAGGGAATTGTATCCTCTGCTTAGCCTCTCCTAAGTGTCGGAATCAAACCAGTACATACCTGATCTCATTAAGGTTCCAACTTGGTAGGTAGACATTACTCCACCTGTCTTCTTACAAATGCAAAAACAAGTTCTGGGAGGTTAGGCATTTATCCAGCAAACCAATTTGGAGAAAGTACCTGATTTTAACTTTGCCCTGAGTCTAGACTTTTTCCCCTCCACCTCAAATCCCGTTCTCTCTACTGTCAATACAGCAGATGTCTGTGTCAGCGAAAGTGGGTAGACCTATTGGTCTGGACATTTTGCTGTACAAGGCATGGCCAGGGTAGTGTTCAGTTACAGGGTCCCCCATTGATCTGCTACATACAGAGGCATAAACTCTGCTCTCTGAGTGGGAAACATTTTGTTCCCATTTGTAGGCTGTGTGGAAGTGGAACATTGTTGTTACAACCCATATTGTTATAACCTATTCTATGGTGTCCTCTCTGAGATTTGAGGGTTCTTTTTATAGTTCTGATTTTATTTAAAGCATTGCCTTTCTAGATGACCTTACGAACTAGAGATCTCACTTGAATGGAAGGGCTTAAATGGCTCTCCCTGGCATACTGCAGAGCAAAGCAAGTGTAAAGATTTTATAAAGGAGTTCTGAGAAGTCAGCAATAGTCCATTCACAAGACCAATGTTTTCTCAGGTGCCAAGAAATGATTTTTACAAATGGAATTCGTTGGAATTCCACAAATGTGATCTGATGTGGATAGAAATGAAGCCATTGGACAAGAATGCCCCAAACTTCCTCCCATGAAAAACTCTGAAATTTGCACACCTCTTACCTTGTGTTCAAGCCTTGGCATGAGTCAAGATTTATGTCAACACTCAACTATAATATTTTTTACTACAGAAAAGCTATGTTTTTGTTTTGTTTTTCTTTGTATTGTCTAAATGATATAAGATATCCTAGTGATGTTTATTCTAAAGTATGTTTTAAATTTTTAGTCTGGTAGCCATCAGTCCAGTAGTCATAATATCTGCTTCGTTGTTATAGTTGAAAACCATTTGTTCAGACAAAATGTTGCTTTAGTCTCAGTCCAAAGGTTGTTTTGCCTGTTTTAACTTTCCAAAGGTTTGAAGCATAAGACAAGCAAAGCAGTTCCTCTGGAGTGGCAGGTATGACACCATTTTAAAGTGGCTCTGTTTATATATATATATATATATATATATATATATATATATATATATATATTTTTTTTTTTTTTACAGAAACGTTTTTTGTTTTTGTTTTCAATCAAAAGGTAATCTCAAAGAAAAAATGTGGTCATTTAAAGTTGTCTGCTGGGGAAGCCAGGATGGCTCAGTGGGTTAAGCGCTCACTTTGCAGCACTGGGGACCTAGGATCGAATCCTGGCCCTGGCCTGTGCGGACCCATATGCTGAACTGGGGAGTGCCCCCAGTTCAGTTGTATCTCTCTCTCTCTCTCTCTCTCTTTCTCTCTCTCTCTCTCTCTCTGTCAAAAACAATAAAAAAATAAATAAAAAATATTTTTTAAAAAAAAGTTGTCTGCCTTTGAGTTGGTCAGAGAAATACTAATTGGTTTATTGCATGAGCACAAGTCAGAAATATTTTGATAGAAATTTAAAACTTTGTGGTTTTTTTTTTGTTTCTATCAATAATCTTTTTTTTTTTAATTTATTTTTATTGTTTTTGACAGAGAGATACAGTCAGAGACAGAGAGAAGGGGGAGGGCCCAGAGCAGTCTCCATAGTTGCACGTAATTGGTTTTTCCACATAGTTTCATTCCACAAGTGGGCAGGGTTGCACAGGGCAGGAACTGGGCCAGGGTCTCCCCCCCAGTGAGAACTGAACTGGGGGCACTCACCAGTTCAGCATGTGGGTCCACACGGGCCAGGGCCGGGATTCAATACTCGGTCCCTGGGGCTACAAAGTGAGTGCCTAACCCATTGAGCCATCCCGGCTTCCCCAATCAATAATCTTATTACATATCCTCTTTTCATAAAACAACAGAGTAAGCTTTCTTAATATATTTAAATTAATCCCTGGTAGAACTATCACTAGGAATGATCTTAAATTACCTGAAATCAAAGCATTTAAAGTGCTCCAACTCTAGACTACAACCAAACATTAAATTTCATTACACGCACACACACCCTCCCACCCACCCAACATTCTCTGTAGCAAAGCTTCGATTTTTGGGTTTGGAAATTTAGAAACACAATCAAATGACTTTCTGAGGTTAAAATTTTTAACTTTATTTTACCTAGTGTTCACTGAGTGCAGAGTAATAGTTTGTAGTTGATAGTATGCTCTAAAATGTCACATTAGATTACTTCTCAATTAAAGATAATCAGAGAAAACGTGCTTCCTATATCACTCCACTGCTTAATGTGTCAACTGCTTAGCTTGCATTTCCTGTATGCCCTGAGCCACCTGCAGCCAGCCTTCAGCCTTATCCACCATTATCCCAAAGTCCCCCAGCCTGTCCTGTCAGTCAGAATGTCTTCGGAAACTACTTCCCCCAGGAGGACATTTTCTGAACTTGGAAAACACTTCTTCATTGCATCACCCACATCCTGACCATCTCTTGACTTAGTTCACCTCTCATTTTCTCTCCAAAGCCTACCATTAACCACCTGGATCAGAATAACCAGCTCTTACTATGCATTTATATCTAGACTGTACAGTTTTTCAGTTAGTTATAAGGGATGGCCTGTTTTTTTTTCTTTCTTCTTTTTTTTTAGGCCAGGGACATACTATAAATGAATATTTAAGTTATTTTTATTATTGTTGATCTCTTTTGTATCTAATCCAACTTGAAGTCTACATAAAAGTATAAATTCCTTAAGGAAGAAAACACCTTAAACTTCTTAGTTGATTTGGGTCTTAGCACTGTGTCTTATATAGATGTGGAATTTAAAGAAGCTGTTAATCTGTTTTATACACATGTGCTGAAAGACTAAACTGGGATTTTTAAATTGGTAAAAATATTCGATTTTCTATTATCTACCAAATTATATTATAAAGAAAAAGAGACAAATGGACATGAACATTGTTAAGTGGTGTTTCTGAGTGTAGTGCTTTAAAATGTTGCTTTTCGTTTTTCTCTTGCCATTCTTTACCCTTTGAAACCAGGCTCACCTGGGCATGACTACACACCTTCTAGATGTTGTCCTCCGATTTGCCTCCAGGCTTCTTCAGGACATTGTGATTTAGTTCCACCAACAGATTAGTTATCCATCAGAAAGGCTTTTGGGTTAAGAACTTCATGTGCTGAACAGAGCAGGAGGGTGGATTGAGAGTATAGAGCCTGTGGGGATGAGGAATAAGCAGTTCTGTTTGCCATTTCTAAAGGGATATGCCCAAATGGGCTCTCTGTGTAGTACCTTCCCCAGGATATTTCTTCCTTATTATATTTGAAATTAAAATATGGATCAGATGCCAAAGCCACAAACCACAATTCCAGTTTTTGCAAAGAAAATCAATATGTAGTACATAAGTGTACATTTGGAGAGGTGTGGCAGGGCGGAAGGAGAATCTGATTCTCGATCAGCCCCTGCACTTTTCTTCCCGCCTACCCTGCACCCTGCAACCATGTCTAAACAGCGAGATTGCTTATTAAATCAGCACACTATGACTCTGTGACTGTAGTTGTGCATAAGAGTTAAAGTAAAATTTAAAGCATACTGAAATACAAAAAAATGAAAACTGAATACATGATCCACTGCAAGCTTTCCCCCTTTAGAATATGCCTGGCCTGTCTACGGCTCCACACCCCACAGTTTGCTTTATGAGGTGTAAACACTTGAATACCTTTCGATTTCTACAGATTTCGACTTTCTAAACCCTTACCCTAATAAGCAAGATCTGTCTGTTTTTCTTTTAACAACTTAGTGAAAAATAGTTTCCCTTCCTCCCCCACCCCTCTTTTTCTGCCTAGTCTTCCTCACTTCCTAATTGTTCATGGACTAACCCATCGGAGAGGAAAGTTATGGTGCTTGCCATCCTTCACTGTGTGTGAGGGAGGGACCTTGCTCCAAACACCGTCCTTTCCAAGTGGTGCTAGACTTTCACACATCATAAAAAGTTGACATTTTCTCATATTTGTTTTGTATTTTTATATTTTTTGGAGAGCAAACTTGAAATTTGAGCAAAAAGCATCAATTTTTTCCCCTAATTCTCTTAATGGATAACCATTCAACCTCTTCTTGAACAATTTCAATGCCATTATTTTGTGGGAGAGTTGGTTTTATTCCTTCACTGGACAACTACAAGGGTTGGAAATGTCCCTGTCCTTATTGATTCATTTATTCACATATTAATCATTTATGTATGGAGGGCCTAGTCTATGACAGCGCTGTTCTAGACACCTAGAATATCGTAGTGACCTAAGAGATGACAGTCACCACCTTTATTTATGTTCAGTCCTGGTGTAACTCTATTTATTTGTTCTTTGATTTCTCTATTCCAAAACAAAATTAAATAATTCTACTCTCCATTTTCATGATAGCCCCACAAGAATTGGAAAACAAATAAATTCTATCTTCTTTAAATTAAACATTCTCCAATACAATTTGCCTGGGACCCATGTGTCAATTGGTGTCCTCTAATCTGTCAATGTCCCCTCATTGTGCACTTTTATGAGTAATTGCAATCTCTTTGTGGTGTGAGTACACCTAGGTCCACAGCCAGAGGTTGGCTGAATGGTATATGGACAGGCCTAGGGACCAGACTCTGAGGGCTTCCATACCAGCTCCATCATTTCCTTCTTGTGTTACCTTGGGCAAGTCACGTACCATTCTGTGCCTGTTTCCTCATGTGTAAAGTGAGGATAATAATGCCACTTACCTCAAAAAAGTTTCTGTAGGATTAAATGAGTTAATATAAAAAACTTAGAGTTGTTTGTGGTCCAAAGTATATGCTCAAGAAATGATGGTTGTTCTTACTACTGTTATAATTGATGTTGGTTATTACCTTTCTGTTCATGCAGCCTTGCAGTTTTAGCATCCACATCGAACTGTTGGCTTACTGATGCTGGGAATAATCTGATTTGGCTATAAATTCCTCCCAACTCCTAACAAAGAGCCTGGGACAAAGTAGATGTTTAAGAAATGCTTGCTAAATAAGTTAAGTATCTTAGATTTTGAAAATACTCGTAAACAGACCACAGAAATATTTTCCCTCTTATTTTCCAATGTGAAATGATGCATTTTGGTAGCTATATTGTCAAATTTTTGTGATTGATATGCCATTTATGAGTTTTTGAGGAAATTGTTATAAAATGCTATTAATTTTAATCCTTAATAAATAAAAATGGTAGAGAGAAAACATTCTCTACTGATGAAATATACAGAATATTTGGACTATGAATATATATATATATATACAGTGATCCCTCATTTTTCGCAGTTAATGGGGACCAGAACCTTCCGCAAAAGCTGAAAAACCACGAAGTAGGATTTGCCCCTAGGAATTTTCGTGTATGCGGGTACAAGAATGTTTTAAATATGTAAACAGTATTCATACTTTACTCATTTAAGACAAAAATGACAACAGTAGACGTATTTACTTAAATGTGTCAGTGCTAATTAATAAGGTTAATGACAAAACCTTATACAGTGATAAACATGAATCAACATTGCTTTCTGAGAGAGGCGAAGAGGCTTGTGTGGGTGGCGGA
>PVKE010018074.1:0-29983 GCA_004027555.1 Craseonycteris thonglongyai
TTAATAATATATACCTGAAGTGAGTTTTCATTTTGACCCATGAGCTAAAAGAAAACTTCATATTCTCAAGAGTTTATGTGATTCTACAATAATAGTTTTCTCTTATGTGTGCTTGGGGAATATTAAAGACCTCATTATTAAAAGTGGGTCAAAAATAACAAAGAAAATGCTACTATGCATGATATATTAAACTGGTAACAGAATCTAGTATATAATAGGAAAAAAAAGATATAACTCAGAAAATGAAGCAAGGTAACTTAAGAAATTTTATAAGCAGACACAATAGCAGGGTTAACGTTGTATTAACTAGAATTTCTGCTTCCTCCAATCAAGTACAACTAAAAATCCTGGGTATTATATGTAAAACAAACCTAAGAACACTGAAAGTTACACAGAAGAAGGCAGACTATCTAGGAATTTTGGGACCTGAGGAACATGGTAGTGAGTTTTCTGGTTCCCAGGGTTTTCTTTGGTTTCATGTATCACAGACATGGAAATGGAGAAGCCAGAAAACCAGAAATGCCACAGGGCACAAACAAAAAATCCTATTAAAAGCCTGCTCTCAATACTCAAAGGATAAGGAAAGGAGCAACCTAGCAAAACAGAAATGTTTACTCAATAAATTGTTCCACTTCAGCTGAACAACACAGAAAGAAAAAAAGCTGGCCACATCTACTTCAGCAAAGGTCTAGTGGGGAGACTTGACCTTCCATTTTTGCCTGGCTGTAAGGGGTGCCCCAATTCCCCTGCAGGAGAGGTGTCAGAGAGCTGGAATAACAAGGACCCTGCCCTCTGTGGTATCAGTGAAGATTACATGGGCAGCCTTGCTGTCCTCCCCAACCCTGCTGGGAGAGGAGGCTCAGAGGAGAATCATTACTCTGCCACCCTCCAACCTTGATGGTGTCAATCAATGGCAGTCACAGGGCAGCTGGAATTACCAAACGTCTTTAATTTTGGTTTCTAATGCTATTTTCCACTAAAAGGAATCCGGACTCCCTGGAAAATGTCTGATACCTTGGCTAAAGAAGTGATGGTACAATGTGAGTCAAAAAGATGGGACAAGGTGAGTCTGGACTAACTTTTTGTTTTAGAAAGTAAAGAACCTTTTAAAAATGAATATCAAAAGGTTATAGCAAAGGTGCTGAGAAACAAGCTCCCACTAGCCAAAGTTGTAACAATTTGGGCATCATATTGGGGAGAGTAAAATACAATGAATCTTTTTTAATATCCGTAAGTCTATATAATGCTCAACAGTGAAAAAAAAAAAGCACAATTTACCTAAAATCTATATTTTCCTGAATGTTTAACTTATTCTTAAACAAGTCTTTAGTTTGACTTCCAACAGTAGTAACAGAAATGAACTAATAATACCACAAATAAAGAAATCACGCAATCGCAAAATAAGGACATTCTGTAAGGTAAACAACATGAACCTTCAATAACCCGAGTGGCAGTACAAAAAAACTACTGTTAAACACTGAAAAACACTTAAGACACATAAAAACCAGATGAAAAATGTGATCCTGGATTGAACTTGATTTTGACAAATCATCCTCAAGGGAATTATGGAAGAACAACTGGGAAAGAATGAATGTGGAAAGAGTATCGTATGTTATTATGAATGTATTGTTTATTTTATTAAATGCAATGCTATAATAATATTTTGGCCTTATAAGATGACAATCTGATTTTTTTAGAGAAACACACAGAAGTATTTAGGAGTATCAGTTTCTACTGTTTGTAATTTGCCTTAAAAATTCCTCATCTTAGAGAGTATGATTCATACATGTCTATCAGTTGATTTTAGTCTACACTAAGTTTGTTCAACCCATGCCCACGGGCAACACAGGACCCAGGGCAGCTTTGAATGTGGCCCAACACAAATTAGTAAACTTTCTTAAAACATTAAGAGATTTTTTGTGACTTTTTTTTTTTTTTAGCTCATCAGCTATTGTTAGTGTTAGTGTATTTTATGTGTGGCCCACAACAATTCTTCTCCCAATGTGTCCCAAGGAAGCCAATAAGTGAACAGCACTGCCCTTGCATCTGCTCTACTCCTAAATGCCATTGTGTAGCCTTGTACAATTCAATAATTTCTTATTCTGTACCTGCTTAGCACCTAACAGCTTGGATGACAATAATATATAATGTATCACAAAGTATTTCATGTATTTCTTAAAGTTATATAACTTGGATTTTTATTATTACAAATAATATGTATCATTAATATGTATCACCTTCAAACTACATTCTGGAATATTGTACTAGATCTTGCTATTCAAAGGTTTGTTAAGAAAAATGGTGATGCCCTGACTAAATGTATTCAACAAAATTGATGGTATTGTGCTGAATATAGTAAAGGCCATCTTGCATTTATTATCAGAGTATATGCTTAAAATCAGCTACTGAAAATGGTGATTTCAACTCTTTTAGAAATTAAACAACTACACATTTTCTTAAAACTAATATATACAGTATACTCTCCATGAACGGGAACTCAAGCAACTGACACTTCTTTTATTGTAAATTAAATATCTAGTAAAATGGTGAAAAACCCCACAGAAATATCAGTGTGTGAGAGGCATGAGAATCTTAACCATTTCGTCCAACATAGGAGCAGAGTTGCCTCAAAAGGAAAATGATTTAAAACCCAAACTGCAGTTTTATTATCACCTCATTCATTTAATTTTTAGGAGCACCATCCTGTAGGATCATGGCTGCACCTTAGCTGTGACTCCCCTTCTCCTTTAAAAAACTATATAGAGAAACACAATAAAAACAAAAACACCCACCTCACAAACTGCAAATTTAGTGGAAGTTGAAGAGAGAAAAACCACAAATTTCAACATATGTGTTTGTGTGACCATAACATCTGAGACTAGCAGAACCAGAATAGTCAGTAACAGGTGTATCCATTATTCTTTCAATTTCCTTTCCATACTTTTCTCTTCAGAAGTTACCGTGTGCAGCCCACAGTTAATGAACGGGGAGCTAGGCTTTACCTCTCAGAAAGATTTGTTACACAGGGCCCACACATGGCCCATTCAGGCATCTTGAGGGCAAGGTCACCTTTTTTTTTTTTTTGTAATCTTTCTGCACTTTATGTAAGTCCCAGCACATATTGCGGTTCTCAAAGTGTGGCCACTGGATCTGCACAGTCATCATCACCAGGGGATTTGTTAGAAATGCACATTTTTGTGCTCCACCCAAGACTCACTGACGCAGAAACTCTTGATTGTTCCAAAGCCCTCTAGATGATTCTGCTACACGTTAAAGCTTGCAAACCACACCTGTAAAGAATTCTTTCACCTGATTCTGGGAGAGACATTCTGGAGAGAGGGAGAGGTCTTGCTCACTTCACTGAAATGGGTTTCTCACTCTGCCTCCCTCACTGCTCGTTTGCTCTGGGGACTTACAGTAGTCTTTTGCTTTTCTACTTCTTTTTTATTTTTTTAGTTGTAGGATTTGTGTGACTTGTATTTTCTATCTCCAGAGACATTTAATTTCATCCTATTTTCAGACTTTTTAACATTTATTTCATCAAAGAAATGTTTATTTCTTCCCCTTCATCTCCACCTGCCCTGCTGTACATTGAGAAGAGTCTCTCTGGCGAGGTCCTCAGAGGGCACAATATCTGGAGTGGATGAGGCTATGTTTGGCATTTATGTGAGCCTAGATCCTACCTGTTGTCTGAAATCAGACAAGGATAGCTGCTACTTTCGATATCTCAGCTGTGTATATCAGAGACAAGAAGAAAATCTGTCTTAGTGAAGGATGAGCCACTGAACAACCACTTAAAAGTGTCTTTGGGAATGAATACTTCAGTGTTGCTTTGGAATAAAAAGGTAGTTTTTTCAGTAATACAAATGTGAGTGTGCATGTATGTGTGAATTGGGTGTGGGAGATGAGTTTGCAGGAAGGTGGGGGAGAGGCTGGAATTGGAGAAAGCAGCAATGCCCTGCAATCCACCTTCTACAATATAAGTATAGGTCCTCAGCATCTCATTTGCTCCTTGGTTTTCCACTACTGCTCAGCCTCCTTCCATTACTTCACTCTTAAATTTCTGACAGTTTTTAGAACAATATTGTTTGCTTTTTAACATCCAAAGCCCCTTTACTTGTTGTGCTGGAGAGAACACAAAACCTTACTGTGTCTGATGGTAACTATCCTGTTTAATGCATGTAATTTGCCAAAAACTAATCCAGCAACTGTAGCTGTGTCAGAATAACCCATGAAGCAAGAACTGAGTCCAAACTGTTAATCCAGTTTGTTTTTAACCAACCTACTAATCAAATCTCCATGCCTAGAAGAGATTAAAGATGGGAACAAGACACAAGTAGACCTGAAACACACACACACACATACACACAGCATGGAGAGAAAGCAGCTATCATAGCAGATAGAACTAAAATGAATCTACTGTTCCATTAGAAATACATTTTCATGTCTCATGTTTACCTGACCTTTCTGTTCCTTGCAACATAAAAAGCAAGATGAACATATAAACGTTTTCTCTTTCTTTTTAATTAAAAAAATTCTATATAGAATTTTAAAACTTAGAATAAAGTTTCAAGTATTGCATCTCATTTTATTCTCTAAAACCCCATGGAGTTATTTTTTACCATGACCTCCAATTTTCATATCTATGTTTTTCAAAACATGAGGTGTGCCCATGTCCTACTGATAAATCTTGTGCTGACTTTTGGTGGCTCCCTAAAATGGCATTAATGATCACCGAATTACCTGTGAAAGGGACAGCTAGTTCCAATTCCCTTTCAATATTTTGTGTAAAGAGAAAAGTTCAGTTTGTTGCTGATATGTCTATAAGACCTCAGAACATGTTTCCATCTGAATAAAAACAGGCAGACAGACTCTGAACCTTTGTCAGACAGTAATAGCCAGACAAATCTTATTATATTGTTTTATAGTTATTATAATACATTTTATAGTTAACATTGCAGTTTTGGTAACTATTAATGCTACTAGTTTTTCATTTATGACAATAATGCAGTATTTCCTTTTAATATCAATCTATTTAACTAAAAATATATTTAAAACGTTGTTACTAATTATAGAGGTAGTATACGGAATGACTAAAAAATGCATCATACAAAATGACCGAAACACTCTTCTAAGTGAAAAAATTCAGTCTCAGAAAGAACAGTGACTCCGGAAAACCACACAGCTCAAATGGTCAAGGCAGGCCTGAAGGACTAAGATTCAGATGTGTTCAAGGTCTTTGCTATCTGCACTGTCAAAGAAAACCAGAGCTGAGTAGAAGTGAATGTGGTGGGACAAATCTTATGCAAGACTATTGCAATAGGGGAGAAGAGAATCCAGCATAAAACCAGCTCCATTCCAAATACAGCAAGAATAAGTGGGGATTTAGAGCCAAGAAATGCGGGAGTTGGTGAATGGGAGTTTTCTAAGAGGAGACATTAACTCTGGGGGAAATACTGGCTAAACCAACCTAATAGGATGATCAGAGACCATGGATAAGAATGATCAGAGACCAAGAATGAGAACTGAGGAATTGTGGCCAGATATTGACAGTGATCGAATGACAAGGGTGGGAGATTCTTGCTAAACTGAATTAGCTGTGTTCTTGCTAAAACCGGAATTTACAAAGAAGTTCACCAATGAGCATAGGAGATGTCTCAGGAGACTGACTAAAGTTTGGTCAAGCAAAGAACTTTGTGAGCACATAAGGCCTTAGTGAACCTTACACCAGAACCAGCATCCTAATATCTAGTCTTGTGCTATTTAGGCTTTGAAATGGCTTTTCTTATGAATTAGTAATAAGTTTTGGTGTCCCATCCTAGCCTCCAGCCCCCAGCCCTATTATGTGAGAACCTGAGGACTAATACAGGCAGTTGAATTTTCTGCTGATTTTGAAAACAATAATGGTAGCAATAATATATTTATTCAATTCTTACCATAGACCCAGATACTATTTTATGTAATTTATATATAGTGTACTTAACAATGCAGTTTTAAAAAGATTTTATTCTTTTTGAGAGGGGAAAGAGAGAGAGAGAAGAGGGGAGGGCCCACAGCAATCTTCATAGTTGTACATCATTAGTTATGAGATGGTTTCATTTCACACAGGTGGATGTGGGGTCATGTGGGGCGGGAACTGAACTGGGGGCCTCCCACATGGGAGGCAAAAACCTTCACTACTGTCTCACACTGGCGGTTACCAGCTGCATCACAGTTCAGCATATGGGGTTGCACAGGCTGAGGCTGGGAAGTGAACCTCAGACCTCACGACTGTGAGAGAAGCACTCTACCATAGAATTCTTCTGGTATCCCCAATAATTCATTTACTAATTATACTTAAATACTTTTTATTACGGGGGATGTCCAGAAAGTATCCAGCCATGTAACCTCTCTCATTATATTGATGACTCGATTTTTTCCAGACAGCCCTCGTATACTCATTCTACTTATTAATTCATTTAATCTTTACAATAAATTCTACAAGAGAGGTATCTTGCATGGTTTTTCAAGACTAAATTTTTCCAACCTCATCCCCATTGATTGCTCTTCTGGGATCATTAGCAAGATAGCAGGTTAAAAGACTGATAATTCCCATTTTATGTTCCATTTCTAATAATACAGGAAAAAGAGGTTTCAAGTTTTATATATTAGATCATTTTAAGTGACCATAACATTTAATACTGATTGAACAAATATTTATTGGCACAAAAAAAAAATGTAGCAGATACGTTGATTAGTCACTCAGAATAACATTGGTTGATGAACAGAAAGAAAAGTGAGGACTCTCCGGGCAGAGCTTACAGCTTGGTTGGGTGAGACAGACCTATTCAATCACACATTACACGTAACCATACAACCATTATAACTGGTATAAAAGTAACATACATGGGCCATGGGAATGTGACTCAATTTAAATAGAGGCCAAGAGGACTGGAAAAGCATTTCCTGAGAAACTGACAGTTGGCTGAAGTCTAAAGGATGAGTAAGAGCTGACTAGGTGAAGGTGGGAGTTCAGGCTAAGGGAAGAGCAATAAAGCAGAAGAAAGAGCACTTACAAAGGCCCTGAGGCTGGAAGAAACATAGTGCTAGATGGATTAAAAGATGGCCAAGATGACCAGCATCACCTGGGGACAAACTGGTGGCACGGGGACAAAAGCCTTGTACATGCATTACCAATTTTGGTGGTTTAACAACAACAGGGGACAATAGAGACATCAGATTTGCATTTTGAAAAGATTGCTTTGGGTAACTATGTGAGAATTAAAGTTTTCTTATTCAAGGTAAGTTTCCTGTTCATCTAAAATTGCTACAATTTATTTTTTTTTCTAAGATAAACATTAAAAAGAAAGCACTAAGAAAAAAGTCTTTGCCTTCCAAAAATGTAAACTATTTTCCTTTATCCTCTTTTTGGTCTTCTGCAACACAAAACCTAGATTTTATTTTGGCTTTCCCAATTTCATCATTCACATTTTACAAAATCATGTGCCTCTAGAAGTATGTCATCTATTTTTTTATTTCTTTTTCTATCAGTATATAGTGAAAAATCAGTCTGACTTCATTTTAGTCAATACAAGGCCTAAGAATAATTACTAAGTAGGCCAAATCTTGTGTGTACCACCCCTCATCTTCCCTGACGGCATTTTTTCCTCCCATTGGTGCCTCTCTGCTTCTCGTACTTCCTGACCCAAATGCCTCCCTAGGCTTGTGTTTGCCTTGTTCTCATATCAGCTCACTTGACTTCCATTAAATGCAGTCATATTTGTTCTCAGTGCTAGATGATACCGGTGTTGAGATGACACACCATAAAGACTATATACCTTGTGCTTCAAACTGAGAGGACAGGTAAATATTTTGCAGAGGCTGATGAATCTTTTGATCCCATTTTTTTGTTCTCTTCTTAATTTCAAAAGGCAAATAAGCAGAGCCCATAATTCTCTGTATTAGAAGTGTTGATTTTGATGGTATCAATCATATTCACTATTTTTCTAAGTGGAAGAACCTCTGCCCATAGTACCAAGATTTTTGTAATAGAATTTTTATAATATAAAAATTTATACATGAATGAGCAAGGCCCTGGAGAAAGGGAGACAATATTTAGGTTTCAGTCCTGGCTCCCTCAGAGCTATGTGATTCTGGTTAAATCACTTCAACTTAACGACCCTGTTTCCTCATTGGCTGAACTTTTGGTTCCTTATTTGCAGCTTCTGTGATTGTATAATTCTGTTTTGTTGGCTGAGCTGATCTCTTTCTGAAAAGGTTTCATCCACAGACTTTCAAGTTCAATGGTCACTACAACTATAACATTAGGGTTACTAGGGAGAACACATACGTAGTCAGGTTAAAGATGTTTGGAAAAGGTTCCAGTAAGGCAACACAGAGAATGCCCATTTTGTATGAAAACCAAGGAGTGGGTGGAGTTTTATATCTGAAGTCATTATTTAGTGTTTGGTTTATATTAGTTTAACATCAGCCCTCGGGGAAGCCGGGATGGCTCAGTGGGTTGAGTGCTCGCTTTGCAGCGCCGGGGACCGAGGATCGAATCCCAGCCCTGGCCCATGCAGAACCATGTGCTGAACTGGGGAGTGCCCCCAGCTCAGTTCTCTCCCTGTCTCTCTCTCTCTCTCTCTCTCTCTCTCTCTCTCTCTCTCTCTGTCAAAAACAATAAAAAAAGAAGAAAAAATTGTTAACGTCAGCCCTCCGTGTTATCCTGTTGTAAGTTTTTTTTTTTTTTACCATGTCTTATCTCTGCTGTTGTATTTTTCCTTTGGCTTCAATGGTGCCCTTCAACAGGATGTGTGAAGGCACAAACACTTCCATTTGGAAACATGCAGTGCTATTTTCTCTTTTGTAGTGTTTTTAGAAAAAAAAATCATTTCTCTTGATAAATATTATAGATAAAAATGTAAACTTAACAGCCGGTAGCCCTTTTAACAAATTAAGCATAACAACCTCTCTGTGCTGAAAGACCAATATGAATTATAACATCTGGAGGGGCTGTGTACAAGAGCATTTGAAGGTCAGCCTCCATTGAAAGCCAGGGGCCTATAGAGGGGAAACATCAATTAAAAGTCCCATATGAGATGAAACAAAAATAATTTAGGTTTTTTCTAGATCAGCTTTTTGCTTGCAACATATAGAACAAAAATTCTTTCAATTTATCTCAAGTAATAAGTTTAACTGTTGGTTGTAGACAGGGCAGAAATCAAGAGAGATTCCTCACTGGTGTCTAGGAACATAGTCACAGCCACATCCCACAAGAACTGGAACAACATCCAAGGAGCTCCTGGAACCACAAGAGTAGAATTCATACTAATCTCCATAGTAAATTTCTACTGCTTCATCACCTGCTACCACCAATCACCCTTAACCTCTTCTTTCTTCTTCATAGTGCCTGCCTGCTCATAGTTTCTGCTTCCCCTATCTCTGGTTGCACAAGGACCACCATGACCTTTCTAAACACTATGCTTCAGTTCCTATTTCTACTGATAAATTCCTCATCCTCAACATGGTTTCCCTATTGAATTTTCCAAGAGTTACATTCAAATTGCCTGATTCATCTCTTCTTACAGAGCCACATCATAAGTTGTTGGCCCATTCATGGACTGACTGACCTCGAATCAACTACCACACTTGCTTCAATGGGCTACCATGAGAAGAGGAACTCTCATATGAGTCTATAATTCAAAAAACAACAACCTAAGGGGCAATGGGCAGAGGTTACTGTCCTTAGAAAGATGGTGAATATGATTGATATCCTCACAACCAGAATGGCTAATACAGAGACACTTTGAGGGACATGAAATGGGATCTACTTATCTGCCTCTTGAAATTACGAAAAAAAGATAGCCTACAATCAGTATAATAAATAGTGTCTACTAAATAGAGATGATGTCAAGCAAAGGAGTCAATTTAATAAAGAAAGTTCCATTGAAGAGAAGGTTCTGATAATAACAATAATTCAGGAGAAAAGAGGAAAGCCATGCGGGAGAGAGAGAGAGAGAGAGGCAGGATCAGGACAAGGAGTGGCCCAGGGAGGTAGGAAATAGGGATAGAAGTTGCCGGGGAATTAGAGAGGAGTGGAAGAAGACTGTGAATTTTTTGGTGAGGGCTGAGCTGTTTTAAGAGGCAAGGATCACATAGTCCTGCTGCTTACTAGGGCTGTGGTTATCACAAGGACTATAACCAGCACTGCTGTCTTTTAAAATTAAAGTCTAAAAACACTAAGTGTTGAGAGTGGAGCAATAAGAACTTTCATACACTTGTGGCAGGAGTTAAAATAGAATAAGCACTTAGCAAAACAGTTTTCCTTGACCTAGGAAACTTGAAGATGCACATACTCATGGCCCAGCAATTCTAATTCTATGTGTATAATCTAGAGGAACTTGGGCACAAGGATACATTTTTAACAATTTTATAGCAGTATTGCTCTTAAATACCAAGAAATGAAAACAGCCTAAGTGTCTATCAACAATAGAATGTATAAAATTTTGGTAGAGTCACACCATGGATGTAATGAGTATAATGAAAATGAACGAATTTCAGCGATGTCTAACAACATGCATGAATCTTACAAATACAAGATTAGTAAAATGAGCCAGACACAAGAGAATATATACATATAACTTCTTTTATAGAAGTTCCAAAATTGGTAAAAGCAAGCTATCATATTTAGGTACATACACTTCAATGGTACTAAATAAAAAAGATATAACTATCTTAAAAGAAAATTTTCTGATTATTCCAGAATGTTACAGAGATGGTAAAAAAGAGTTTGTAGTAAGTTGGAGAAGACCTGAGGGGAAGTAAACTTTTATTTTTCTTTACATGTAATACTTCCAAATAAAAAATTTGAAAAAAAAATCAATGACCTGTTTTGAAATGTTGACAAATTTTACTCAACATTGACAATTTTATTTATAAGATGACAAGAAGATATGTAAACTTTTTATCAGGAAATTAAATGTAGGGAGATATGAAAAGAGTATAACTAGGGCCTAGTTTTCATTCTGTTAAAATAAGAACTTGATTTCTGAGGGTAGAGAATGTTTGTAATATGAATTAATTGCAATAATTTTAGTCATCTATGCATTTGCCCAGCTAAAAAATTTTTCTTCATTACTAAAATCATTTTCAGGATGAATATAGCACAATCATAGATATTTACAAAGGCTTGAATAACAGTCAACAAATGTATTATTAAAAAAAATTATTCTCTCAAGGTTTACAATGTCCTTGTCGATTGGTGACCATCGTAACCTGTACTCAGAATGTTGTTAGGGAATGAATTAGAAACCCCCAGGCAGGGACTTGTAGGGGCATCCCTCTCCACTGCACACTTTTATTTTTCAGAATTATTAGCAACTGAATCCCTCCAAGTATTATGCATCATACCTGAGTAGAAGCCTTTACTGCCCTGCATTCTGACACCAATGGTTAATAAAGTAAATGAACAGGAGCCACTCAGCCTTATTAATAACAAGGCATCTTTGCATTTTACTCACATTTGCCTAAAGTCCCTAGCTATAAGCCTGATATAAGAAACTGAGTTTTCTGGAAGAAGCATCATAAGAGTGTCTCAGTGGATAACTCCTCCAGGTACTCTGGACTATTGATGTGAAAGCGAATGGTGGCATGGGTGCACGACTCCCTGAACAAGCCAGCATCGTTACCCTGAGCAGAAACTGTTCAGACAGTAGATTCAGTCAGGACTTCCAGGACATGTCTATCAGACTTTGTAAAGAGCAGACTACTTAACTCCAGAAATAAAATTAATGACCTACACAGCATGAACCTCATGTAATTATAGTTAACTTTCTATGAAAAGTTTCTTATGAAAGTCCTCCCCACTCCCTTCATTTGAATCTATCTGTACCCCTTAATTTAACAGGCTAGACTTACACATATTAGATTAACATACTTTTTATTTATATTTATTTAATTTGTTTTCCAATTACAATTGACAAATAATATCATATTAGTTTCAGGTGTAAAACAATTGTGATTAGACATTTATATAACTTACAAAGTGGGTATGTCAGGATGGTTCAGTGGGCTAAGCGCTCGCTTTGCAGTCCCAGGGTTCCAAGATCAAATCTTGGCCCCAGCCCATGCAGCCCCATATACTGAGGTGTGGCCCCCAGTTCAGTTTTCACCTGGGAAAGCTTCCCATGTGGGAGGTCCTTGGACTGGCCCCCAGCTCATGGGGTCATGCCTCCCATGCGGGAGGCCCCCAGCCCAGTTCCTGCCCTGCACAGCCTCTCGCCCACCTGTGTGGAATGAAACCATGTTGAAAACTGATGATGTATAACTCTAGAGACTGCTCTGGGCCCTCCTCCTTCTGTTTCTGTCAAAAACAATAAAATAAATCTTAAAAACAAAAACAAACTTATGAAGTGATCACTCTGATAAGTCTAGTACCCATCTGACACTGTACATAGCTATTAAATGTTATTGACTATATTCCCAATGCTGTACTTTATATTCCCGTGAGTATTTCATAACTGGCCATTTATACATCTTAATCCCTTCCCCTTTTCACCCATTCCTTCAAACTCTTTCTCATTTGGTGACCATCTATTTGTTCTCTGTATCTATGAGTTGGTTTCTGTTTTCCTTGTTCATTGATTTTTTTTTTTTTAGGTTCCACACATAAGTGGAATCATAAAATAACATACTTATTAAATGTTATCTTGTTCCACCTGACCCCTCAAAATTCAGAAAGAATATACTCCATAATAATTCATAATATATACAGTATTTGTAAGCAGGCAAAATTATTATATAAAGAATAATGTATACTGATTTTCCTTGTATACAACACTATTCAGAAAAATAGTTAAATATTTTTAAGTACCTTTGCTAACTACCTTTACCACGTAGTTATTTGCCAATGTTCAAAAATTAGAATAAATTCAAAATGATAACACAATTATGCCAGTAATATATTTAAAGACAAAGTTTATCTTATTAGGTTTCAAATTCCACTATCAAGAAACAAGTAATAAACTTTATATGTAGTAATGGTACACACAAAGTCCTTCGGGGAACCCAGTCTGGGACCTCTTACTTTGCTTACAGAATCTCAGGTTTCCAGGTAATTAACAGGATCATTTCTGGCACAAGGACTTTGACAAGCCTGAGGATAGCTCTACAATTTTAGGCAGCCCATGCAAAATCAGAAGGGAACGGTACATTTGGAGCTTCTAGGTTTGAAGTAAATGACCTGAGTTGCTAAGAGTTATGAATATATGTATGACCCTTGGGGCTTTACCAGGTTCCCAGGCAGAAATTAACTCTCAAGCTTTAGTACCATATGACTTAAGAAGGTCCATGTACATTACTACCAAAAAGTGATCAAAGTTTGACCCTAGGGGTGTTACCATGTTCTCAGACAGAAATTAACTCTCAAGACTTAGTAACATAGGCTTCTTGCATATATGTAAATTAAACTGACCAAATAAAGAAAACATCAAATAAATACTGAATCAGAAAATAGCATCAAAACAAAGCGAAGCAAAACTCATGTGGTCAAATCCACACCCACCACAAGGAGAGACCACAAGAATGAAAGCGACACCTAGCCCAGGCTTTATAGTGAGTAAAAAGTGTGCTTGTCATGTCCCAGACTCAAGGAAAGAAAAAACTGCCTCCTGAGATTACCTCCCTGCAATCAAAACCAAACCCAACCCCAAGAGGTTTCTCTGTCTAGTGAGCCGCACTACTAACTCCCTAGTCAAATGGTATTTCTGGCTTTTGAAATACTGAGATATGTCCTATAAGAAAATTGCTGTTTCCCACCACACAGAGACTAAGTATAAACTTAAAAGTCAGGATTACTTTTAGTGATAGAGCAGGTTGTGGTCAGAACAGGTGCAGGGCTGCTAGTATGCTATGAATACACTGTCTTGACCTAAGTGGCTCTTAAATGAGGGATTGCCTTATAATGTCATTGTTTGGAGGCCACTTTCTGTGGGTTGCTCATATTTATGCATATCTCATAAAGGAAGACATTGACAGATTTTGCTGCAGACTCTCTCTTCAAAAATAATGGATGTTAGGATATGCCAGGATGGCTCAGCAGGCTGAGTGCTCATCTTGCAGCCTCGGGGTCTGAGGATTAAATCCTGGCCCCAGCCTATGCAGACCCATATGCTGGACGGGGGTGTGCCCCCAGTTCAGTTCTCACTAGGGTGAGCTCCAAGCGGGAGGCCCTTGGCCTGGTTCCTGCCCTACGCAGCCCCACACCCATCTGTGGAACAAAACTATGTAGAAAAGCAATAATGTGCTACTATGGAGACTGCTCTGGGCCTTCCCCCTTCTGTGTGTGTGTGTGTGTGTGTGTGTGTGTGTGTGTGTGTGTGTGTGTGTGTCAAAAACAATAAAAATAAATCTTAAGAAGAAAAAAGGATGTTAAATAGACTTATGTGGTGATCATTTCTCAATATATATGATAATCTAGTCATGTTGAACACCTGAAACTAGCATAATGTTATGTCTTAATATAATGTCACATGTATCTTTTACTCAATAAAAAAGAATAATCATATAGAGAACTCCTTTGGAAGATGAGCATAGTGTCTCCCTCCAGACCAAAGGGCAGGTTTGTTTGCTGTCCAGCACAACAAAAACATTATCTCCCTTCAGAACAAAAGACAAGTAAGCAGGCTGAGTTCCAAGTTCACCAGTTTTAATGCAAATTCACCCTGTGTTTAGCATCTATCTGGACTACTCCATGTTAGGTCTGAAGGACTTCAGTGGAGAGAGAATCAACCAGAACACGAAAGACTTGCTACCCATTGTACCCGAGTAATGAAGTCCTTTATCTGTGACCCAGGCATCTCCTGACTGCTACCAACATCTAAGAAACTGTGGCAGACTAACCTGTTAATTTGCAAGTAGGATAAAGTAACAGAGCTTTCACAGCCCTTGACAATAATGTATTAAATTGTGCATTTATATTTTATGACTTTTCCCTCTAGGTATTGCAATTTATAATAGGAGAGGTTTAAAATTCTAACGAATGGTAAATACAACTAGTCTGACTTTCTTTTCTTATTTCAAGTGCATTTTGAAATACAAATATCCCCTAATTTTTGGAAGTTCATGTTCTGCCACTTGGCTTTTATGAAAGACCTACATTAGTACTTGCTTGTGCTAGTCAAAAGAAGTTTGAAGAGGAGTAGTGCTTTTCTGAAAAAAGTGAAGCTAGCATTCCGCGTTCATTTGCCAGTGAGCTGTTATAGAGGCAGCATGCACCCTGAGCAGTGACAGTGGCCCTGCCACGCTCCTTCCCAGGAAACACCCTCAGCATCTCAGCATTAAGCCACCATAGCTTTGAACTGTGTGAGTATCTGTGCTTTATCTTGATTCATTTTGTGCATTTGTTAGTAAGATGTGTCCTAAGGAATCAGAAAACCCAAAGAGAACTTGTAAGGGTGTTACACTTACTGTAAAACTAGACTTAAGCCAATTTGATATGATTTGGTAGGATATTTTTTTGTGTCTGGGGATGATCCATAAGTGTTTCCTTATAAATTAATGGTAACTGCTTCTTTGCTTTATGCCATTTCAGCCTACGAAATTCTCAGAGGAACACTCTATGTTTGAAGAAGCAGGAAAACCTGGAGAGGGCTATAGAATTCTGAAACTTCTGATATTTGTGAAAAAATAATGTTTGGGTTTAAGAAATTACTTTTAAAACCTCAAAGATAATAGTAAATTTGTATAGCTATGAGCTGAAGGAGATGCCTTCCTTAATTTTTATTTCCTTGACCAGCTCCCTATTGTAATATAAAGGAAATTTTAGTGTCAAAAGGAAAAGATGCTAAAAGATAGGGAAGGTTTATGAATTATAACTAATAGAGCAAGAAATGTAATCTCTGAGGATGTGGCCTACTGAACAAAGGGGACAATTTGTATAAAAACATAAAGAGATATGGAAGGTAAAATAGTCGTGAAAACAAAACAACTTTTGTATAGATCCCTGCAGACTTTGTAGAATCCTGGCCTGTTATGAAGGACCTAAACTCTGGAATTTTTGCTGGACAAAGAGAACATCAGGACTGCAAAGATGAGAGAAGCAAGTTGATGTGGAAAAACATTGCCCCCAAAGCACTTTGATCATCACTGGTCAAATGACAAGATGGGAACCATTTGGAATAAAGTTTATGCTGTGAGTAGACCCTAAAAGTCTTCTTGAGGACTTCTTCAAGGGCAAGATGAGCCAAAATCAATTTTTTAAATGAGGCTTAAAAAAGTCAACATAAAGTTTTACAAAAGTTAAACTCTATAACCAGTAGCTAGCAATATGATTAAAACAGCATTTCTAGAAGGTTTCCACTGGAATAACCCTTACCACAGAGGGGTCCGAACTCATGTAGTGCCATGACTAAGGTCTTAATGGTAAATGGAAAATCTGTGATTTATATTTTATTTTAAAAATAGATGTCATTGTTGTGTTTTTTCCATAATATATATTTTTTTAGTATAAATAATATTTTTAATTATTTACCATCAAGTAGAATTTATGTTCTAACATCATTGAAAAAGTGCTTCATTTTGAAGCCGTGACCCCCATGATTCTGAAAAGTCTGAGGGTGCAGCAAGACCTAGACATCATTCTCTTCTTCACTAAATATGGTTTCTGCTTTAAACCTCAGAGGGTGTTTTAAAATTATAAGGATTCTACAGATAAATAGGACCCTAGATATAATCTATTCATATCATAGTTGTTTTAACTAAGAGAAAAACCAAGGTACAAGTTTACCTGATTAATATGACCACCAAACCAAAACTTAAGCTATGTTTCCAAATTCCTATGTCAGAGTATGTCCTAGTATATTAATACAGAATCCTGATAATTTGCTTGCATGACATCCTGCATTCTATCACATATCTTACCACACTTCTGTGTTCATCACTTGTCCCAAGCTCCTAACACAGAACCTGGTATATAGTAGGTACTCAATAAATATTTGCTCAAGGAATGGGGATATAATTAGAGGTGATGATCCTATTGTTAAGAACAATAATTCAATCTATAAAAATATATAAATTCCATGACTCTTTCTCTGTAGTATCACTGAAGGCTAGAACAGTAGGCATTCTGTAAATACTATTTGAATGAATGAAAAAAAAAGAATCACCTTATTCTTCCCAGCTCCACTTTTACAGCTAGAGCAATCTCCCATTGGGCTTCATCCTCACAACCATGGCTTTGGTACAGCAAAGAGCAGTGAGACCGACTGAATAATCTTATATGGTCCTTGTTGGCCAGTGGTCAAGGGCCAAGGAAAAACACCTTCAACTATGCAATGAAATGCCAAAATTTTATTGGGCCTTCTTCTTTTTTTTTTTTTTTTCATAGTTGTTGATCTTCATTATCAGGTATCATGAACTGTATGTTATAGTATAGGATACACTTTTTCTTCTTTTCCTCTTTCTTTTTCTTTCTTTTAATTTTATTGTTAATTTTATTGGGGTGACATTGATTGGTAACAATTAGATAGTTTCCAGATGAACAAGTCCACATCACATCACCCATGCATCGCATTATGTGCCCACCACCCTGAATCAGCTCCCCTTCCATCACCATACATCCGGTGTCCACTCCCACCTCCCCTCACCAGCTCTCCCTCCCCCCTCCTCCCCTTTCCTCAGGTAACCACCAAACTATTGAGTGTGTCCATAAGGCTGGTTGGACCTTCTTAAACAATGTGTTTTTCTCACAAACTTCAGCATTAGTGTAAAAATTCGATGGTCATTTGATATTGGGAACATGGTGGCACTTTAGTTCTGCAGCATCGTTGCCACAGCTAAATCTTCTGCCCCAACCCCACACCTTTCCCACTTGGCACTGATGGCTCCTAAGACAGGTTGGAAAAGCAGACACTGTCAGGCTGGGAAGACAACGCCCAGCTCTTCTTTTCCTCGGCTTTCTGGACGATAAGTTGTTTCATGGAGGAAGTTCAAATGGAAATAAGTGGGGTACCTACATATTGTTGCCTTTTCCCTTAAGCCATAAGCCTGGATACCAGTGCTAGAAGCTTATGTTCTAGAATCAAACAGTCTGGATTTAAATACCTGGTGTATTTGCTAACTGGCTGACTTTGAATTTGTTACTTCCCTAGGTCACTCTCAGTTTTAAAATCTATAAATGTACAATAATAATGGTATCTTCCTCACCGTCTTCATGGGAATTTTTTAAAAAGTGAGATTTAAAGTGTTTAGCATAATGCAGGCACACAGTAAGCACTTAATAAATGGCATCTGTTATTTCCCAAAGTACTTGAGCATGTATTGATTCACTGTAGTCACAATGTTACCTTCTCTTACCCATGGGGAGAAAAAGAGAAGTAAGGTAATATGTTCCAGATCACACATTAAGGGTAGAAACTCAGATTCCTCTGTTCTTTAGATACAAATGGTAGAACAGACAGAATTATATTAAAAGATTCATTCACTTCTGAGTTATTCATGTTTGATGTGAAGCACCCATCCTCCACCAATCCACTGAGTTATTTCCTGGAGTAGATCCATGGGAACATTGATTTCTGACTCTGCTAATAGCTGCTCCAGGAGAAAGGATCGATGATCAAGTATGTTTAATACTGGACTTAAAATGTTGAGCTGCTTTCATTTTTGAAGAGTTGTTAGTAGACTAATGTTCATTTTTAATCTCCAAGAGTGAAATGAAGCATATACTATTTCCCCAATTTTTTTTTGCCTCCAAAATGCTGTCTCTCCCATGTTTGCTCTGCAAGGAGAGAGCCTGCTTCAGGACACCTTGTGAAACACTCTGAGGACAGTTTAAAATGGAAGCCAGTGCAACACAAATGCAGAAAAAACATGGAGGGCCTACTAGTAACTGAATGTATAAAATAAGGGCAAAAATGAAATACGTAAATAAAAATTCTATCAATTCCATGGAAAACTAGATTAGTGAGGGCAACTTGTAAAGTGGTAAGTTGGGTGATGATGTACATCATGAGACTGAGTGGAACCAAGGGATATTAACCTCATTCCATGTGGCTTTAACATTGGACAACAATGCCATCAGATTCCCAATGACAAAGGGTGTCTTTTCTAGCTTTGTATCTTTCATATGCTTGGTGATAATGATCGTTCATATGTTAAGCCTGAAAGCTTATCTAATTATTCTTTTTCCGTATCCTTCAAAACCTTTTAGCTCCTGGCATTTGCACTTATAATTGAATTAGGTCGAGGCTCTGATGTTATAGAAACCAGATTCTATTTGGAATTCTAGATCCTGTATCACTGATGACTTAATGAAGATTCCCCAAGGACACTCTCATGCTTAATGAAGCATGGGGCCTCTGTTCACATAAAAATAAAGCTGTTGTAGACTTAATTATTTTCCTAGATTATTTAGGTTCTTTGATATAATATTCTCATGTCATATAGGAAAGAAATTGAAGATTTATAAGTAGCTAGATGCTTAATTCAAAAATATGAAAACATCTTGGTACTTTTTAAGTCTGCCAACAGCAATATCTTTTTACTTTTTGAGATTACATTGTTTTGCTGATTGAATCACCATCTAACTATGTAGTCAGTAAAGGTATTATTAGCCCCATCTGCCAATGACTTTTAGAGAAATAGAGATAGTTTCTCAATAATTACATCCTTAGGCTTTCCTTTCCTCATAAGCATATGAGAAATTTATTGTTTTCTTTATTAATTGGGTGTTTTGTTAGAAAATTAATGTTGTTTAAATTATAATAGTCTCACAAAATCCTAAGAGAACTAAGGATGAACGTCATCATGAGCCAGTCATATGCCATTTTCCAACTAAGAATAGTGAGTTTGCACAGCTTTTAGAAGCAGGATACTTTTAGTGGTTCATAAGCAGAAGTGGTTAACTGATTCTCAAATTATGTCTCTAGTCTAGAATCTATCTCAAACCTCATATCCATGTATCCAACTGTCAGGTTTGAGGGTATAATTCCTCCTTTAGTTTTACTCCCCTGTTGCCCTGTTGTGCAAATCTGGATCTCTCCCATAGACTTTCTCCATATTTCCCTTAGATAGCCCACACCTTTGGAACTTGTTCTGATGAAAGGACAATTGGCTAGGTTTCTTTAGAATTATGCCACTTACGATAAGGAAATGCTATTCCCTACTTAAGGTTAGCTGTTAGCTTCCTCTTTCATTATGGTCCATATTTCATAATGTTTGGCAGGTAAGCCTAGTAGTCTGTGGTGGTATTTATCTCTTTATATGTAAGACTGTACAAAAGCAACTATTTGAGCCTCAGTTTTCGCCAAGGCCCCAAGGCAATGATAGCACACTACAAAGTGAAGTGCAGAGCCACTGGGATGACTTACAAAGGAGGCAGTGGTTCCAAACCGGTATTTTTTAATCCTTAGCAGAATACCCACTCTTAGCCTTTTACGAAACTTAGGTAACACAATAAAAAATGCTTTAAGGACAGAAGAAGATTTGTGGAGAGAATTGTTTGTATGCTGTGATTCTCTTTCATCGTATTCCTCTCAATAAGCTTGAGGAGGGAGAACCTTTCCCACACTTCAAGCCTAGAGAAAGGGGATTCAACAGTCCACTCAGATCTCTGAATATTGAGC
This sequence comes from Craseonycteris thonglongyai, assembly GCA_004027555.1. Taxonomy (NCBI): domain Eukaryota; kingdom Metazoa; phylum Chordata; class Mammalia; order Chiroptera; family Craseonycteridae; genus Craseonycteris; species Craseonycteris thonglongyai. The sequence continues at coordinate 20,601 of PVKE010018074.1, forward strand.
TAACCAGGGGACCGGTGTCTGGTTCACACTTTGAAAAAACTAAGAACCATATGACTTCACTCATATGTGAAATATAAAACTGAAAACAACAAAGAAACAAAAACTCATGGACACAATCAATAGTTTAGTGGTTACCTGAGGGTATGGGAGGGAGGTGTGTAGGAGAGGAGCCAAATAAGTGATGATGAAAGAAGTGACTCTGTGTGGTGAACACACAATGCAACACATAGATGGTGTACTATATAATTGTACACCTGGAACCTGTGTAATTTTTGCTAACCAATGTCATCCTAATAAGTTTAACAAAAGATTTTTTTTATTTTGAAAGTGAGCAGGACTCTGGCAAGCCACCATGCAAGCAGGGCAGATTAATAAGAGAATTGCATAAGTACACAGCAAGCTACCAGAGCTTATTACAGCCCAAGATATATTAGTGTCTTCATGCGCCAGGGGTGAGCCATAATGAGAGATATTGGGGGTGACTTTTCTTAGACTTATAGAGGAAGAATATAGCATTGGCCCTTGAAACTCAAATGTTAGGACTTAAGGCAGGACAAGATATGTTTTACCAGTACTTCATGGTAGGAGAATATGCTCTAACAGGTAGAATTGTTATAATGTACAATCAGCTGCCCTGAGAAATGCTAGACTTATTGTTACTGGGATGGGTCAAGTACAAAGAAAGACAAGGACCGCTTGGCAAGAATGTTGAGGTCTATCAAATGCTTAAAGGAGGTGGAGCTCCAAAGACATGCTTTTATTTTCCCTGCAGTTTTAGTAGGTCTCCCACATCAGTGTTCTGCAAGCTTGCCGGATAAACTGTGACTGATTTGGGATCCCCCCTCAGGCTGAGGAAGAAGGAATAACTGAACATTGAACAGGTATAGGGTCTCCTTTGGTCTCTAACTTTTCTCTGTGCTGATGATTGGTCCTCTGCTTGGAGTTGGTGCCCAGTTCCTCTTTTCTGTCTCTAGGCTGTAAGCATGGCCTCAGCTTGGTAACCTAAACTTGACTCAGATCCTGTGACTACTACTTAACATTTTGAACCTGAATAACAATCCCTGGCCATTGGAAGGGTATTTTGTTTTTGGTTTGTTTTTAGACTAAGGGCTCAAGTCCTTGCCGCTGACATTAAAAAATTTTCTATGTGGAAAAAATTGCTACATGTTTCATAATGATAACTGATGAAGCCTGCTTTTCCTATATTATATAGATCTCAATTATGCTCATATTTCTTCTACCATTGGCTTTAAAAATCATTAAGTGTACAGTTAAGTTTATCTTCATGTTCAGAGAGAATAGTTTATTGATCTAGAAAGTAATCTATGTAATTATCTTAATGGGTAATTTTTGTTATTGACTTATTTGTGCAGTCATCTTCTATCATTTGTAGACACGATGGCTATATCTTCCTTGTGAATTACATCTGCATCAATTGAAATGGAATCAACCGGATCTATATTATATATGTAGGGCCACAAGATTATAAGATTTTAGACACAATTTATTTTTATTTAATTGTTTCCAGGTGTACAACTCTACATTATACTGTCTATACATTGCACTATGTGCTCACCACCCAGAATCAGCTCTCTTTCCATCACCATATATTTGATGACCCCTTCCACCGCTCCCTCTCCCAGCTCTTTCACCCACCTCCCCCCTTACCCTCAGGTAGCCCCTACATTATTGACTGTGCCTGTGAGTTTTTGTTTGTTTGTTACTTTCAGTTTTATATTCCACCTATGAGTGAGGTCATATGTTTCTTGATTCTTTCAGTTTATGACTTATTTCGCTTAATAAGATGTTGTCAAGGTCTGTCCACGTTGTCACAAATTGCTGCATTTCATCTTTTCTTATTGCTGAGTAGTATTCCATTGTGTAACTGTACCACACCTTCTTTATCCAGTCATCTATCAAAGGACACTTTGGTTGCTTCCATGACTTGGCCACCATGAACAGTGCTGTGATGAATTAGGCTAGTACTATAGACTGAATATTTGTGTCCCCTTAAAATTCATATTTTGAAATTTTAATTTCCAAGGATAATGGTCTTAGAAGATGGGGCCTTTGGGAGGTGATTAAATCATAAAGACAGAGCCCTCATGAATGGGGTTAGTGTTCTTATAAAAGGGGCCCCAGAGAAATCCCTCACTTCTTCCGCCATGTGAGGTTCCAGTGAAAAGATGGCCATCTATGAACCAGGAAGTAGGTTCTTATTAGACACCAATCCTGCTAATGTCATGGCTTGGACTTCCCAGCATCCAGAACTGTGAGAAACAAGTCTTTACAAGCCCCCCAGTCTGTGGCATTTTGTTATAACAGCACAAACAGAGTAAGACAGGTGTCTATGTCAGATTTCATTGTTATAGAAAGCCCCAAGAGAAGAATCATAACACAGACTCTGCAATGGAGTAACAAATCCGTGCATTTTTCAGCAAATATCTGTTCTCTCTTTGATAGAGAATAATAGACAGACTCTGGCTTGCTGTTGAGCTCCTGATTCTGAGACAGCAAATGCCCTGAAACCTGAATTGCCTTATCACAAACTGTATGTTATTACTAATCTATCATCATAAAGTTGAGCATCTTCAACAACATTCCTCACAAAATAGAAATACACAGATGGATCTTGAGCAATCCCAAAGGTTCAGTACTTTGCAGAAGCAGGTATCTCATACTCCTAGTAAATTTACTCCTACTGCATCTGTGGCCTTGTAAGGAGTTCCTTATGACATAAAGGGGTCAGGATTGGCCCATTAGAAAAATTAAGTTATTCTGGATATGAATTTACCTTCTCTTTGTTTCACCATGGGTCTCTCACCAAAACCCTGCAGTGAATTTCTGAATATTTTACTCACTCTTTTAATGTCTTGCAATATTGTTTCAGATCAAGAAACTCCCTTTTTAGCAAAAATAATAATCAATAGACAATGCTCATGTGATAGATTGGAGCAGGTAGTTTATAGAAATGAAAGACTTACTACTGAAGACTCAGTTAGGCAACAGCATTGAGACATCTGGGCTAGGCAAGTATAAGATGCTTTCAATGGTGTGCTGAAGTTCACTCAATCCCAGCTTGCAGGAGCTGCTTGTTAAGTGTTCAGAAATTTTATAGACCTGTTGTTAAACATAATCATTATTCAAAATTAAATGATAAAAAACTCTAAATTAAATAAATGATATTAAAAACAAAATAACCAACTCAAAATTCATTACTTCTTAATTATTTTGCTATTACCTATACTCTTGGGGTTGTGTTTATTCTGTCATTATGGTGGAAATACTATATAATAGTGTGCAACTGCACATTTCTTCCCAATTCTGTGTTCAGTGATTTCAGACATAGGAGGACGAGTTACACCACCAAAATTAGGAAATTATGAATCAGGGTGTTTTGCTTCTCTTGAGCTAGTTCTTAAATGTATACCAGCACACCACTGGGTACTCTCTCTTAGAGGATGCAGTCTTACTCTGAGCCAGTAAGCAATTGAATGTGCTGTTTTTAATTTCTATAGATGAAACGTATGGCATCCAGAAATCAAGGGAGTAGAAGTCAGAGTGGCCTCCCTCACTATCATACCTGAAGACCTCCTCAAAATTTTTTTACTTTACTTCCCTACAGTCTTGATTTCTTTCTTTCTTTTTTTTTAATATTTCTATTTATTTATTTATTTATTTTTTGACAGAGACAGAGAGAGATACAGAGACAGAGACAGAGAGAGAACTGAATTGGGGGAGCTCCCAGTTCAGCATATGGTTCCGCACGGGCCGGGGCCAGGATTCGATCCCTGATCCCCGGCGCTGCAAAGTGAGCGCTTAACCCACTGAGCCATCCTGGCTTCCCCCAGTCTTGATTTCTAATGTTCTATTTTAGTGTTCAAGAGGAAATGTTTCCATCAGGGACTCAATAAAATGGAAATTTGTAGTGATGGTCACTTCGAGATTTTAATACCAGATTAATAGCCCCTCTTCTCACACAAAAAACAGGAAGTTAACTGGAGAGATGAGGATCTTGATCGTAGAGGGTGAATCATTTTGCTGCTGGACAGTGTAGCAGGAATCACAGGACATGAACTCAAAACATCCTGAGTTGGCTCCTGGTGCTGCTGCGCCCAGTGTTAAAGTGAATGGAAACTACAGTAACTCTAAACAGATCACACTATTAAACCAAGGCACATGTGGGGGTCACCCCACCAGATAAAGAACCGAAACCAGCTGCAGTTTTCTCAAGCACAAGAGAACATGGAATGGAGTAGAGAACAAAGAGATGAATATCACATAGAACATTATGACCAGCTGTAGAAAAAAGGATGGTAGTGGCTAACCATGTTTACTTTTCTACTTTATTAGTCAAGTATTGGCATTATTTACTAATTATTTTTTTTCTCCCCTCCCTCCTTCATGTGATAAAATGATGAATGTTATTATTTAGTCCATAGGCCTGGAAGGGGTCCACACAGGCCACATGCGGCCCGCCGAAAACATTTATCCGGCCCTCCAGGTGTTTTTGCTGCCGCTGCCTGTCCTGCTTAGCAGCCGACTCATCCCGGGCCCGCAGTCCGGCCCTCCAACGGTCTGAGGGACAGTGAACTGGCCCCCTGTTTAAAAAGTTTGAGGACCTCTGCTAGGGTATAGTAATCAAGAAAGAATTTCAAACAGCCTAAAGGAGACATGAGTATCTCCCAACAAGACTTCAGATCTCTCCTTTGGGGGAGAGAGTAAGAGCATTTCCCCCCCCCCCACTTTCTTTTAGCAGTTTTATTGAAATAATAACTAATGTACTATAAATTTTACCCTTCTAAAGTACACAATTCAGTTGTCTTTACTGGAATAATGCCGAGTTGTGCACCTAGCACCATGATCTAATTCTAGAACATTTTCATCATCCCCAAAAGAAACTCAGTAGTAGCCCCCATCTCTTCAGTTCCTTACCCCCCCACCCCACCTCTACTCCTGCCACCCAGCCCCTGGCAACAAGTGTTCTACTTTCCATCTCTATGGATTTGCCTATTCGGAATTTTTTTTTTTAATGTATTGGGGTGTCATTGATTGATATCAATTACATTGTTTCCAGGTGTACAATTCTACATTACATTGTCTATACATCGCATTATGTGCTCACCACCCAGAATCAACTCACTTCCCATCACCATATGTTTGATTCCCCCTCCCTACTGCCCTCTGCCCAGCTCTCCCACCCACCTCCCCTCTTACCCCCAGGTAACCACTAACTATTGACTGTGTCCATGAGTCTTTGTTTCTTTGTTCCTTTCAGTTTTATATTCCACCTATAAGTGAGGTCATATATTTCTTGATTCGTTCATTCCGGCTTATTTTGCTTAATAAGATGTTTTCAAGGTCCATCCATGTTGTCACAAATTGCTGTATTTCATCTTTTCTTATTGCTGAGTAGTATTCCATTGTATAAATATACCACAACTTCTTTATCTAGTCATCTATCAGAGGACACTTTGGTTGATTCCACAACTTGGCCCCGTGAACAATGCTGAGATGAACTTTGGGGTACGTACATCTTTGCGGATTAAGGTTTTCAGGTTTTTTGGTAGATATCCAGGAGAGGGATTGCTGGGTCATATGGCAATTCCACTCCTAGTTTTTTGAGGAATCTCCATACAGCCTTCCATAGTGGTTGTACCAATTAACATTCCCACCAGCAGTGTATGAGGGTTCCTTTTTCTCCACAACCTCTCCAGCACTTGTTATCCCTTGTCTTGTTGATTATAGCCATTCTAACAGGTGTGAGGTGGTATCTCATTGGGATTTTAATTTGCATTTCCCTAATTGCTAGTGATGTGGAGCATTTTTTCATGTATCTGTTGGCTGTTTGTATGTCTTCAGGGGAGAAGTGTCTGTTTAGGTCTTCTGCCCGTTTTTTAATTGGATCATTTGTTTTTGTGTTGTTGAGTTGTATGAGTTCAGCATTTTTATTTATAAGAGAAATAGTTGCTTTGTATTAAGTGGGAGCAACTGTTCTTGTTCTTTCAATGTGACTTGTTCTTTCAATGTTTAGAAGCTCAAACTTGTGGAGAAGAATGTTGAGTACGCAAAGAGGTGAACAGTGGTGGATACTGTAAATTGTTTCTAAACATTTCCTTTAACCCCTTTCTGATTATTTCTTAAGCTGAAATGATAGAAACAAAAAGAAGATGAAGAAGTCAGGGGAGAAGGAGAAGAGGAATAGAACAATCAGGTTTTCTTGAAGGTATGGTTTCTGGTATGGCTTTGATTTTACCAAGCACACACAGCTCTACAAGACTTAGAAGAAAAAAGTCAACAATGCGAGGGAACGACTATACCTATGGGCTTTGGATCTTCTAGCAAATATGTTAGCAAAGGAACATGGTTCTTGAAATCAGCAACGCTGGAGGTTTAATACACAGGCTCCATGTCATAGGTGGCCATCTATGTAAGATGCTAGCAATGAGGTTTCTACCAGAACAACCTGTGTCATGGTTGGACGTTGCCATTAGCTATTCTTTTTATGGCCATGGAGCTATAAAATTACTTATTTTGCCCTCAAGGAAATTCTTGAGGCTACCTACACCTTTTAACACATTTATTCTTGTTTAAACTAGCTCCATTGGATTCTATTGTCTGCAGTAAAGAGTCCAGACTGATACATTATTCTGATATACCATCTCTACCAGAAACCCAAATTACTCACACATTATTATTGCTATAGGAAAGTTCAACTACAAGAGAATTAAGGCTGTACCTTCTCAGCTTTTGGTTAAGAAAAATTTCACTAACATCTATTCTCATAGCATGATTAAAGGACAAGTTAGTACCACACTATTTAGTACAACTCTGAGAGTCAACTACTTTAGAAAAGAGACTAGGTCTTATTCATTCTTTTCATGCAAACTCAGAACACCAGACACTGCACTGGGTTGAACCTGAAAGCAGGCTGTTCTGTGGAAGAAGACAGGACAACTCAGTGCCTATTTGAGAGCCTGTGGATTCAGGGGGTTCACATCTTGCCTTTAGAAATCATTTCCACTGTAATTCAGAATATAGCAAACCCTCTCTTTCTGGTTCAAGAGTTTCATTGTTGAAGACAAATAGCAACACCTGATGACCGCTTGAGGGTTCTATGAGTAAGTATTCTGATCACAAATACAAATTCCTAGCATTTCCTATGTGATAGTTAATTTTATTTACATTAGCTTGTTTAATCTTCATAACGACCTTGTAAATTATATACATTTATCATGCCCATTTTGCAGATATGGGAACTTAGAAAACTCCCAGTCATGCATATAAGAGCCTAGAATTTGAATCCAGGCAGTCGGACCCCATATTCTACACTTTTCATTACTCTGCTTTATTATCAGTAAAAAAAATAAAATAAAATAAAAATAAAAATAATAATAATATAGCCACCAGAGATCAAAGGAGCAAAGAAATGCATTGAGAGTAACATGAAAAACATAGCTTCTGATTGCTGGAAACTATGGAAATGGTATGAGATAATAATTTTTTTTAAGATTTATTTTTATTGTTTTTGACAGAGAGAAAGGGGAGGGCCTAGAGCAGTCTCCATAGTTGCACATCATTGGTTTCCTACATAGTTTCATTCCACAGATGGGCACAGGGTTGCACAGGGCAGGAACTGGGTTGGGGGCCTGCCACATGGAGCTCACCTGGTGAGAACTGAACTGGGGGCACATCCCAGTTCAGCGGGCCAGGATTCAGTTCTCGGACCCTGGTGCTGCAAGACGAGCACTCAACCCACTGAGCCACCCCACCAACCCCAACATGAGACAATTTTAATTAGATTTTATGATTAAGTATTATTTTTCCTTTGACTCTGTATAATTAGGGAATCTAGTGTTTATTGATTATTAGTGTATAGATATGTTTTTATCTCTGAATTAAAAGCTTAGATAGATGTAGGGGTCCTATTAGTATTAAATGTGAATATGATCCCCTATATAAAAAAAATAAGAGTTTACAATTAATTAGGAGGACAAAAAATACATATATATGGGACAACAGTAAGCTCCTGCAGGATAGCAATCACAGAGTTTTCTTAAAATCTCTTTATTCCCAGTTCATAATTCCTGGGACTTAATAGATAACAATGTTTGTTAACTGAATAAACATCAATCATCTTGTAATAATATGCTATAGGAATATGGGGGTAAGAATATGCTATAGGAATATTGGTGCAAGAATTTAATAACACCCGAAGTAACCTACATTTCAAGAAAAAAGTGGAACTTAAAGGCTGGCTGAGATTTAGATAGGGAGAAGAGAGAAGGTGGTAGTCTCTCAGACAAGAAAACAAAAGAAATGAAACTGTAGAGGTGGGATGAATAGCATAATCCTTTACAACCACCACTGTAGCGGAGTTCTGTCAGATGAACACCACTCATTTGCTTGAAGGCTGGTGGGCAGCTGAATATCTGGAAGACAATACTATATTAGGCTATTATGATTGGGCAAATTGATTTTCAAATGTTCTTTTGGGAAAAAAATCAAGCCATTTTAAAGCAAACAATTTTAAGCCTCATTAACTTTTAGTGGCCAATTTTAGGCATTCATTACCTTTGAAAGTGAAAGAATTATGTGAAGAATTACTATTGATGCACTGTCAAGAAGAGAATTATTTACTGTATTGTTTTTATTTTATGAAGAGAGAGAAAATATCTGAAATATGCTAATAAGAAACATAATTGCCCTGTAGTTATTTGCCCCCCAAAGCTGTGATGATGCCAGAAAAATAAATTGCTTCAGAAATCTTGATGATTAAACAGCAAGAGAAAATGACTGGGGTAGCAAGCTGAATTTGATGCCTGGCTACTCAAATATGGATCAGTTGCTTCAGTCACATCTAAAACAGTGGACTAATTTCAGAAATAATTATAAATTGTCTTCTCAAAACTTTCTCTTCAAATAATCTTATTAATAGCCATACTATTTCATTGCTATGTCAGTTTAGTCCACTAACAAACATTTATGATTCCTTTGAAGGACTGAAAATATACATGTTTTATATTAAATTTGGGGGGTGATGGGAGGATTTGAGAATGAAGATTATGGAGCAATGTAAATTGCACCCTTAACCCTTCCTGATGAGGCCACTGGTCCTACTAGATGCCCTCCCACTTTGTGTGTGTGGAATGAGATGGTATATATTAATCAACCAATCTTCACGGAAGGATATAATTAAACTACACAAATACGTGTAAAACTTTCTTAAAGATAATCCACAGGTTACATCAAGTATAAAAACCATCATTGTTGAAAACTTATTTCTGAGCCACTTTCATTGGTGCCCCTGTGATGTTGCCATATACTGTATTTTTTGTTGTTGTTGTTAAATTTATTGGGGTGACATTGATTGATGTCAATTA
>PVKE010018075.1:0-29980 GCA_004027555.1 Craseonycteris thonglongyai
CCCACATTTGTGATTTTTAAGTGAAGTACAGTGGAACAATGAAACAAGCCCAGGAGTCTTGGAGCCTCAGCTCCTGTGCAGTCCCACTTCCCATCCTTTTCCCACCTCCTGTTGGATGCCTACTATATGCCCTTGCACCTCCATCAGGGCATCAGCCCAGCCTCATTGGTGGGGAAGGGGAGGAGGTTTCATATTCCGCTGTTGCCACCCACTCCTCACCCCCATGGGTATCAACTAGGAGGTGATCAGGTTTGAGCACAGTCCCCTGACCCATTCCTGTGTCTCTGAGTGGGATAAACAACCATCCCTCTTCTAGGCTGGCAGTACCATGGCAACAGGCCAGGGCCTCTTGCCCACCCCCATTTACACATACTGTGTGTGGCCAAACATGTGGCCTCCAATTCCTTGGGGGTTACCCATACCCTGTGGAAGAGGAATTGACTTCCCTACCCCAGGCCAGGACCCCACATTGTCATTTTTCACTGAGCCCTGAAGATGATGTAGCTGACCGTGCCTACACCCTTTATATGTGTCCTTGGGCAAGTAACTTCATCTCTCTGTGCCTCTACAGGGTCCGGCAGAAGTAACGCCATAATGTCGTAAGGCTTGCTTGAGTCTCGCACAAGATAGACAGCAATTCAAACATGTCACCTAAAATGCCATATAGCGTGCTTGAGTGTGATATTATGTTACAGAATTATATGTTTATGATTTTGTAATAAAAGACTTAGTATAGATTACCAGCTCATAAAAAGGGGCCGTTACTTCTGCAGGAGCCTGTATTTCTATCTAGGATAATAGGAGCAACAATAATAATTACTTCATGTGGTTGGGGATTATTTTGAAGATTAAATGAGGTATCCATTTAATGCCTGGTAGGCAGCAAAAACTAAATAGGTGTTGGTTGTCTTTTGTACAATCCAACCAAGCAAGACATAATTTACCCATTTCCCACACTGTAGAAAGAGAAGCAAAGTGACTTCTCCCAATAATCAGCTATGAATGAAACTTTGTTAAACAAAGAGGTTTTGTTTGTCTCCTTGTTTGTTTTGTTTTTAATTTTGGGTCCAATACTTGAACTAGAATAATGGCTTTTATTTCTCATCCACCACACCAAATTTTCCTCCCTTCAAACCATCCTACTATATATAATAACTACTTTATCCTGTTCTTCAGCATCCAGTTGTTTTACAGTGTCATGAATCTGAAAACTTGAAACAACTTCTGCATCCATACACTCTCAGAAAACTATGGCCAACAAGTGAGGAAAGTTTTTCAAGACTGAAAGGCTGGGAGGAAACTCATACCTTCTTTAAGGTGCAGGAAGCGAATGAGGACAGAGAATAAGCTAACATCTGTTTCCATCTTGTTCTTAAGATTCTCCAACTACTAGCATATTTTTACTTAATCTTTAGGGTGTGGGTCACATTTCCTTGGGAGAGTCTCTCCCAACTGATTGAAAAATTCCTGTCATGCTGAGGTCAAATAATTCTCCATCTATATTAATAAACACAGATGGTGGCCCTTCGACTTTGAAATATTTTAATTTACACACAATAGTTTAAGGTCACTCTTTTCTCCTAATGCTGCCCTAAGCTTTTTGGAGAATTATAAATAGGAACAAGTCGAATCTTAGCTCCCATGGAAACGCATGTCAGACCAAAAACAGTGTCGTTTCTTCCCACAGGCAAAACTGAAACCCACAGCATCCTGCCAAATGGGGAGAAAGATTCCTCTGGCAGATAGTTAAGCCTGTCCATTCACATTTCCTCCTCTTTGGAGTTACTTGAGGCAGCCTACTTGTGTGTTTTAGTCAACTTTGTCTGAAATGGGCCCAGCACATAGTAGAAATTCAATAGATATTTGCACCTCAGTGAGTGAAATGGTATCAGAAGAAAAGCAGCCAGCCTGGGAAGCAATTGATTAGTAACCAGGGGAAGCAAGAGTTCAAACTCTGGAATCCAGGTTAGAACCAGGATACAAACTATGGCCTAATTCTTAAATAATAAATAAAGAAATAAAGAAATAAAACATATTATATAATATAGAATTGTGAGGGCTGTCCAGAAGGTATCAAGCCATGTAAGATGCAAAATAGAGGCATTTACTGCTGTATTTTTTTCTGAACAGCCCTTATATATATTCCTGTTTATAATTACTAATAATCTATAAATTTATTCAATTATTATAAATATAAATCTAGAGGATGCCGAGATGGCTCAATAGGTTGATCGCTCATCTTGCAGCCCCCGGGTCCAGGGATCGGGTCCTGGCCCCAGCCTATGTGGATCCATATGCTGAACTGGGGTGTGCCACCAGTTCGGTTCTCACCGGGGCGAACTTCCTATGTGGGAGGCCCCTGGTTTGGTTTCTGCCCCGGGCAGGAGGCCCCTGGCCCCCATGACGGGTTCCTGCCCTGCACAGCCCCGCCCTCACCTGTGGAGTGGAACTATGTAGAAGGCTAATGACGTGCAAATGTGGAGACTGCTCTGGGCCCTTCCCCTTTCCTCTGTCTCTGTCAAAAACAATAAAAATAAATCTTTTAAAAAAATGTGTATTATATATGCGTATAACATAATCAAGGACTAAAACACATGTGTTAAAGGCCACTTGCCAAACTTCAATTTTAGCCAATGATCTAGATCTGAAGATTTGCCCTCTTACTCATTGGAAATGGAAAGTTCCTTAGCCTCTTGCTGCTACCAGGGGTCTTTCAACCCTTCTCTGAAGATGATGAGGAAGAGACCTGGATGAAGCATTTGGATTGTTCTAAATATTGTGGTAGCAAAATATGAGGGCCTGCTGGGAGACATAGCAATTATAAACGAAGACTTCCTGGTGATGTTTTTCCTCCACAAAACACACAATCTAAACTGGTCAAATGGTGGAGCGCTTGATTTGCCTACTCTATATAATCTATATTTTTGTCTTCTTCAAAAACACAAGTTAGTGGCCTGATAGGTTTATTCATTAAATAAGGGTTTGATGATGGTCAGCGGTGACTCATTTCCCAACCTCTCCCAACAAGATTGAGAGTTCTCTCAAAGAAGGATGGTCTCCTCTATTACTAGCACCTAACCACTGGGGGTTACAATACTGAGTCCCTCAGCGAGGATGAGAGAAACAGGGATTTTCATCATTACCATGGAAGAAGGGTAAATTGATGGGGCAAGAATGTAGACAATTTTGTAATATCATCAATTGTATCAGAAATTTAGCTTCTAGGGGGAAGCCAGGATGGCTTAGTGAGTTAAGCGCTCACTTTGCAGCCCCGGGGACCGAGGATCAAATCCCGGCCCCAGCCTGTGCAGACCCATATGCTGAACTGGGGAGTGCCCCCAGTTCGGTTCTCACCGGGGAGAGACCCCAGCCCAGTTCCTGCCCTGTGCAGCCCCCTCCCACCTGTGGAATGAAACTATATGGAAAAACCGATGATGTGCAACTATGAAGACTGTTCTGGGCCCTCCTCCTTCTCTCTGTCTCTCTGTACCTCTCTCTCTCTAAAACAATAAATAAATCTTTAAAAAAATAAAAAATTTAGCTTCTAAAAATTTATCTTACAGATCTACTTGTACATGTGAAACACCATATGTCCAAGTTGACTCACTGCAACAAATTTTGTAACAGCAGAAGTTTGGAAATTTTCATCAGTAGGGACATGTTGAACAAGTTATGGCACAGCCATAGAATGGGATACTATGCATCTGTAAAAAAGAAAGAGAGTGCTTTAGGTAGAGGCTGTAAAGGTTAATGGTTGACAGCAAACATTCTGGAGTTAGACTGCCTGGGTTCAAGTCCTGGCTCCACCAATTACAAGGTATCTGATCTTTATTTAGGCATTTATCTTCTTGGACCTTGATTTTCTTGCCCATAGACAAGAGGGTTATGAGTATTATAATGGCATCTACTTCATAGGATTGTTGTAAGGATTAAATAAGTTAGTAAAGTGTATATGTCAGGGGTGTCCAACCTTTTGGCTTCCCTGGGCCACATTGGAAGAAGAAGAATTGTCTTGGGCTGCACATAAAATACACTAATACTAATGATAGCTGCTAAGCTAAAAAAAAAAAAAAAAAATCACAAAAACATTTTATAAGTTTTAAGAAAGTTTGCAAAATTGTGTTGAGCCGAATTCAAAGCCATTGTGGATTGGACAAGCTTGGATTAGAGTAAGGGGCCCAATGGTATGCAGAGTAGGTTACCACTTGTGTAAAAAAGGATGGAAATATAGACTGTATATACCTAGCTCTTTGTTTGCATAGAACATCTTTGAGTAGATGCAAAGGGAACTATGACATCAGTTGTTTTTAAAAGCAGGAACTGGGTGTTTGAAGGAAAGATTAAAAGAGTTTTTACTACACACATTTTTACCTTTGGATTTTGAACCATGAGAATTATTACCTAACTCAAAAATAAGTTTAAAATTACACACACTTAAACACATACATACCTCCATCGTCTTGTTGTTGTTGTTTGTTACATTTATTGAGCCAAGATGCTAGCCAAAAGACTAGTCTTGTGGCAGGGTATTGAAGCCACCAGCAGCACGGCAAGGCAGAAAAGAGAACACATCGTGTAGCTTTGTTTTTTAATTGAGGCATAAGTCATAGAACATAAAACAAGCCATTTTAAAGTGAACAATTAAAATACATTGAATTTTAATCGAAAAACAAGAGCCTTTTACAAGACCTTGCCATTTTCTGTCTCTGTCTTGGCATTGGTCCCCAAATCTGCCCATCCATTCAAGTCTCCTCCCAAAGCCACCACCTCCTTGGCATCTTCCTTGGAGACTGGTGGATTCTGAATTCCTACATCTCCGGAATCTGTATGACGCCTTGGCCTGTGAACTTAAACACATCTGGAAATCAGTGCAGTAGATCTACGCCTTTGTTTTCTTCCCTAGAGCTATGCAACGAACTTCTCAAGGTCAGAGGAGACCCACCTGTGCATCTTGATAGCCCCCCTAGTTTGAAGAGATTATTGGATGGATGGAAAAACATTTACGTAAGCCTGACTGAACCACTGCACATTCCTGAACGCTGGAAGCCTCGGGGACAAGGAAACTGTGCCCTCTACAGGACTATTTTAAAAGTGGTGATTGAGGAAGTTATTCTGAGCACAGTCTGGGTGTGTGTTCTCAGCTCAGGTACAAAATAAAGGAAAATGATAAAGGAGAAGGCCGGGACCCTTCCTTCCCAGTCCTTCACTAGGCCTCCTCTGGATACATTTACTGGTTCCTCAACCACATGAAGCGTGCAGTAAAAACTTGTCCTGAGTCAGTTGCTGGGCCACCCCTAGGAGCTGCAGAACTACTCCCAGAGCTGAGAAAAAATTCATTTACAAGTAAAACAATTAATCCAAGATCAAACTGCTGATTAGTGCCGTCCTGGGACTCTTTCTATAACACAATCTAATTTTCTGAACATGAACTCTCATCCACAGTGCTCTGACACAGGCAACTTAATTTGGTTATTTCTGAGCTTTATCTTTGTGGTTTCAAGTGTTCTGAGCCAGTCACAGTGCATTCCAGAACTCTAGGCAGTTCTTTTACTCTGGGCTGCCACAAAGACCCGGTCAGGCCTGTGGCAGGATGGGGCCCAGGTGCCCAGCTCCCTGACATGGTCCCATTGCTTGTGCGGTGTTCCTGGGCTGGGAAGGTGTCCGTTAGGGCCTGCAGCCACTCCGGCCTGCCCCTGCGCAGCTGGCTGGCATGGTGATTCCTCAGAGAGGCCGCTGGGTCGTCTTCCCTGGACTGGTTTATCTGCATTTCCTCTGCCGGGCAGCCTTCCGCAGCACTTGGCTGTAGCTCCTAATTGCAATACTTTCTAGGTCTCACTTGGGGGCCATGGAAAACAGTGTATCACTTCCAAACCCCCTGGGAGACACAGAAGCGCCAGGGGGCTTTTGCAAGTTCTACAGCACCTGAAAAGGCCTTGCTGCCATTTCAACTACCCTCTGTCAAGGAGCAGAGGAGGGGAGAGCCTCAGCAGAACTGCCACACTCCAAAGTCCCACACACGGTGTCCGATGCAGGCCCACTCACCTCAGTTCCCATGGATGAGGGTAACATGAGGCAGGGCTTAAGTCCAAGGACGCTGAGACCTGCTTGTCACTCTGCTCTTTTCCAATCCAGCTCTTTCCCCAGCTTGGAGGGTGTGTGTGTGTGTGTGTCTGTGTCTGTGTGTGTGTGTGTGTGTGTGTGTGTGTGTGTCTGTGTGTGTGTCTGTGTCTGGAGTGGGAGGTAGAGTGGGAGGGAGGAACCAGCAGGCAGAAAAACCTGTTCTTTTGGTCGGTTCTCCATTTCAAATTTGTCTTGACTCATCCCAGGATAACAGCCGTCCGGATCTGGCATCTTTCAGAGATGACCTCCAGGAGCGAGGAAGGAAAACAGCTTGTTGATGTCTCAAATTATGAAGACTGGAGTAACGTAATGCTTCACGTGTCGCTCACTTGTCTGAAAGTCTGTAGATCACAAAATGAAAACCAACGTGAAAGCATTGTTCCTTTAGATCTTAGGATTTCTGGTACTACAGAGCTGGTGGGGAAACGTGAGGGAGGTGGCATGCAGGCTGTCTGTTCTCCAATTTGAAGGAAGATGGCACCGAGAGAATCTTCTCTTCCTTCCAAATTTTGATTGGGGCTCAATGTCGTTAGAAAACCTGGCACAACTGTTGGGGAGGCGGTGCCTCTTTTCCACAGAGGAGGGGGCCACTGGTGTTTGGAGCCTCATGATGATCTTAAGAAAAAGGACGCTGTTGCTGTAATAAGGGCCTGGAGAACCTTGTCAAATGAAAACAGGCCAAGCGTGCCTCCCCACTGGGATATTTGATCTTTGCTCCAAGTGCAGTCAGGCCTGTTTTGAGCTTGGCTAACTCATACCCACTCCCTGAAAACCTGAAAGGCTTATTGTTCAGGTGGCTGTAAAAGAAAGCAAAGGTTGTGAAAGACCCACTGTTTTATGTTTGAAATGGTCTTCTGTCTCGAGGTTAAAATGTATTCAAAATTGTTTTTTAAAAACCCTTTTTTTTTAATCCAAAGGCAAAAAAGAGAATGGAAAAAATGGAAATGGCTGAGCAGCAAAGAACCACCTCAGTATTTTTCGGAGTAACTTTCCTTGAGCACTGTTAATGATCAGCCATTTCCACACTCCCTGGGTTCCCGCCAGAACACTGGAGTCTATTCACCATTCATTTACCTGGTCCCTGAAATGGATTCTGAGGGCAGCCCAGGAAAGCACCAAAAAAGTCAGCCTCAGACTTTGCAAATAACTTACCCAGGTTTAAGAAGTCTGACAAGAAGTTTTATGGCTCAGATGGGGGCGGGGGGGGGGGGGCAGGAAGAGAGAAGAGAGAAAATCCATTCATCCTCTCACCCCATGTGAGACATCAACTGAAGAGAAAATACTGAAAGGAACTTAATTTGGAACCACATAAGGTCAGAGAAGGAACTGATTCGGGTTTAGAAAGTAGTCTCTCTGCTTCACTTGTTTCCTGGTCTCTTTGTATGCCAGCGCAAGGCCTTCCCCCAACCCAAAAAAGGGTTCTGCCCCTCTTGGTCAGAAAAGGAGCGCCCCTTGAAGCTGACCTCAGAGGGAGCAGGTCCATGAGGGAGGTGGAGAGGTGAGAGCCAGGGCTTCGCTCTGGGGATTACACGCAGGACCCTGCACAGGGAGCAGCAGGCCAGAGTCTGGAAGGACAAGTTGGAGCTACAGTTCATGGGGCCCTGAAGACCATACTAAGGACTTCGGAATTTAACCCTTAGGCATGTGGAGCTCTATTGGAGGAAACCCTCCACACACCTAAGGTTGTATTTTTTATTTTTAATTAGTATTGTAGTAATTAAGACTTATTAAATAATCGTTTATTATGTGGTAAAAGTTCTTATAAAAACAGAGATTAGGGGAAGCCGGGATGGCTCAGTGGGTTAAGCGCTCACTTTGCAGCCCTGGGGATCGAGGATCGAATCTCGGCCCCGGCCCGTGCAGACCCATATGCTGAACTGGGGAGTGCCCCCAGTTCAGTTCTCACCGGGGTGAGACCCCGGCCCAGTTCCTGCCCTGTGCAGCCCCGCGCCCACCTGTGGAATGAAACTATGTGGTAAAACCAATGATGTGCAACTATGGAGACTGTTCTGGGCTCTCCCCCTTCTCTCTGTCTCTGTCTCTCTCTCTCTCTCTCTCTGTCAAAAACAATAAAAATAAATCTTTAAAAAAACAAAAAACAAAAAAACAGAGATTAGCAAACCTCCTAATCAAATAGAAATAAAAGCCCCACACTGAACCACCCATAATCACACTACAAAGAGGTAACCACTGGAAACATTTTAGAAAAGGGTCTAATATGTATGTTTATCTATTAAAACAAAAAAAGGACAATACTTTCTTTGCACATGGTTTCATAATCTGATTCTTTCACTAAACATTATAAATTTCTTCATGCATTATTCTCCTAGACAGTTATTTTTAACTTTTTCCAGACTTAGGATTCCTGAAGGAGCTGACACCCTCCTAAAAGGGGTTGAATGAGTGGTTTTTAAGGAAAGGGCTCTCCCTTTTAGAATCACTGGTCTAGGGGGATGCTGGGATAGCTCAGCAGTTGAGTGCCTGTCTCGCAATTATGAGGTCTGGGGGTCAAATCCTGACCCCGGCCCGTACAAACCCATATTCTGAACTGTGGCACACTGGTGACCGCAGAGATGGTGGCAAAGGTTCTCACCTCTCACGTGGGAGGCTCCCAGTTTAGTTCCCACCCAACGTGGCCCCACACCCACCTGTGTGGAATGGAACTGTGTCGCAACTAATGATGTGCAACTATGGAGACTGCTCTGGGCCCTCCTAGTTCTCTCTTTCTCACCTCTCAAAAATAATAAAATAAATCTTAAAAAAAAAAATAAAATCATTGGTCTATAATATCATTTAGATGGTTGAACTGTATTTCATTAAAGTACTTATTGGACATTTAGATTGTTTAGTATCTTACACTTTCTAATAAGGCTTCAGTAAATACATTTGAATTCATAGTTTCTTAAACTTATCTGATTAGGTTTAGTTCTTTAAGATAAAGTCTGAAGTTCAGTTGGAAGGTCAAAGGCTCTCCCTCTTTATCTGTATATATTTTTGTATATTTTAAAAAAAGAAAAAAGAAAGATCTTTCACATGTTGACTAAGTAGTGGCTCTAGCCTTTACCTTTGAGATCTTGGGATTACTAACTCAGACCTGGTTATTTTCAATCTGTACAACCTTTGTCAATCTTGTTAACAAAAAGTCTAATAACTTTTTGTATTTGATACTAATAAGGTTGACACTTTGTTTTCATATGGCTATCAGCCATTTATACATTTTTGAAAACATATACCTTTTTTTTGAGAATTGCCCACCCAGATCCATTGCTCATTTCCCTTTAAAAAATTTTTTTTTAATTTTTTTATTGTTTTTGACAGAGAGAGAGAGAGATACAAAGACAGAGAGAGAACTGAACTGGGGCACTCCCCAATTCAGCACATGGGTCCACATGGGCCGGGATTCGATCCTGGGTCCCTGGCGCTGCAAAGTGAGCGCTTAACCCACTGAGCCATCCTGGCTTCCCCTCATTTCCCTTTTTAAAGAAAGAAGTTTTTATCTTTTACTAAGTTTGAGGGCTGTCCGGAAAGTATCCAGCCATATATTAATAACTGTTCTCAATACATTGACAATGACTGGAGTTTTTCTGGACAGCCCTTGTATTCTGTGTTCACTGTAAAGTCATCTCAATCAGCTGAGAAAGTCATCCAGGATCTCCAAACCCAGAAACAACCGATGTTAACAGTCTTGAGTTAGGACTTTTCCGTGTGTGTGTGGTTATGTAGATACATGTATTGCAAAAGTGAGCTCTCATACAGATACTGGTTGTACATATACATTATTTATGAACATGTCAGCATGCCAATAAATACATAGTTACATCATTATTTGTAACAATCCACTGTATATATGCCCCATTTTTCCATTCTTGACCATTTAGGTAGTAAATCTTTATGCCTTTGTCCAATTCTTAGTGGAAACAGATTCAAATGATTGGAACATCTTCATCAATGTCAAGTCTTTGGTATATTAATATTATGTTGTAATAGCTTCCCTAGATACAACTAGTATTATATTTTTAGTAGTAAAGTTCATATGCTGTTTGATTTTCATGTATTGAACCAGGCTTGCATTCCAAAGATAAATTCCATTGGCTTGTGGTATGTTTTTATCTGGTTTTGGTATCAGGGTAATATTGGTCTCACAAAGTAAGTTGGGGTTGAGTTCTGGAGAAAAAAAGATTAAAATGCTTATAGTAAAATTATTGATGAAAAATTTTATGGGGTCACTTATCCCAAGCTCCTCCCTCTCCCTGATATGCCAGTTCCCAGACCCTGCGCTGCCCTCATGTCCGAGGCTAAGCAGTGAGTCTACCTCTGGAGGCAGAAATATGACAAATTGTTAGGTTGAGTTTTCAGTTCTGATCTTCTCCCACCTGTTTGCCACTAATTATGTTGCAAACTCCTCAACCTGCTACCTCAGGCATTTAATCCAGATTTTATAGTTGCATTCAGAGGGAGAGATAGGGAGGGGGGTGCTTACTTCATCCTATCCAGAGCGGAAACTCTTAAATTTCATTTTAATTAATAATTCAGTTGCAGCTCCCTTTCCCACTTTACCATATACTAAGCTCTCTCCTTTTCATCTCTTTTGATATACACTAAGATTTCACAAAAAGAAAAAAGTTAGTAACTTATAAAATTATGCATGTTGCCATCTAGAAAACCTTATTCTCCTTTTAGCCCATCTTTGTTCTCTTCAACACAGCCTTTTCTTCAACCTCTTTCTTAGTCCAACTGAAGAGCAGACAGCAGGACAGACTGCCCCAATGTCACTGTATTGTCAGGAGCTAGATTTGGGCGTCTATCCTAGAGTAAAGGATTGCCTTCAAGCTGTAGCTTGCTTACTATATTTTCAGGCCTCCTTCCTGACATTTCTTATGAAACAATCAGTGAAGTGCACCAAGTGGTTATGACTGTCCTTTATATTATATATGGGTAACATCAAGTGTGCTAGTGTATGGGAAACACATGATCACAGAATTGAAGAATTTTGGAACTGAAAGTAATTTTAGAGATTCTCTGTGCTTTGGTTTAATCGATGTGATTGCACACTATGATTGGAAGAGTCCACAGGTAAAATGGCTGGAATCTGAGATGTAACAAAATTAAATACCCACAGGGCCAGGCCGGTAGGCAAAACAAAACAGGGAACCACAGAGGCTGTGGTAAACTGTCCAGAAGAGGCTCTCTTAAATTTACCCTCTAAAGGAAGTGGCCATTACTCCTGGTTTTAGATAAGTGTTACCACTTACATAACAACACATGCTCCATGTCATTAGACCTTCCAATTTTTCAAGAGAAATTAAATTGGGATTTTTGTGTGAAATCTTTAATATTGGCTTGGAGTTGCTAACAGTGTTTGGGCCAAGTAAGGCACAGCTATATAGTATTATACGTAAGGTATCATTTCTGACTTCCAGCTCAGGTAAAGGTTAAAATGTAGAGCAAAGGAGATTGAATTCCCTTTGTTTCCCATTAATACTTAACCACCGACCTTTGAAAGAGATACACATGTACCTTTTTAATTTCTTTAGAATGAAGACGAGGCAAAGGGCTGATGGGGCCATTGGACTAAACCAAAATTGTGATACCCAAAATCTATTTGCACACCGTGTTTTGAGCATTAAAGTTCTACAGAAAGAGGCTTGGCTTAAAAACACACGTATAGGAGGTACACGGCATAGAGGTTTAAAACTCAGCCTTTAAAGTGAACAGAGGGGAGGCCGGGATGGCTCAGCGGGTTGAACACTTGCTTTGCAGCCCCAGGGACCGAGGATGGAGTCCCAGCCCCAGCCCATGAGGACCCATATGCTGAACTGGGGCGAGCTTCCCATACAGGAGGGTGAGCTTCCCATAAGGGAGGTCCCCCAGCCTGGTTCCCACCCTGTGCAGCTCTGCTACCACCTGTGTGGAACAAAAACTATGTCAAAAGCTAGTGACATACGGTTGTGGAGACTGCTCTGGGCCCTCCTCCTTCTCTGGCCCTCCTCCTTCTCTCTCTCTCTCTCTGTCAAAACAATGAAACAAATCTTTAAAAAAAATAAAGTGAATAGAACTCTCCAAGTATTTAACTTTCTGATGATCTGACCCAATTCAACAGGCTGTAGCATTCAAATTATCTTTTGTTAGAGCAAGTTAGTGTCAAACTCTGGTTTGCTCTGCTTGTAATAAATAGCTATGTAGTAATGTCATGAGGATGAAACAATATATAGTCTATCACAGTGATGAGGAGTTGCTAGAAGGTCTTTTGAGCAATGACATGATTAAATAGATGCTTTAAGAGGAATAATCTGGATTTTGTAGGCTGAATATTGTAGGTACTGGAGGCAGAAAGAAAAAAATAGCAAAACTAGCGTTTTGATAGGAACAGGATTTAAAAATAACTTTAAAAAAGGGAGTATCTAAACCTTGGAAGATAATCATTAATAGCATGTACAAACACAGAAGGTGCCAATGACATCATCATGGAAAGTGCTATTTGGAAGCAGCAGAATCAGAGAATGATCAGAGAGGTAGGAGGAAAAAACCCCAGGAACTTCAGTGCCACGGAAAACAAGGGGAAAATTAAGAAGGTGCAACAAAACCAGCACCCATTTTTCCAAAATCGTATTTCTAAATCTTATTTTGGCTGTCATGGAATAATGATCAACTTTGAAGCAATTGGCCATTTGAGTTCTATTTAAATTATCTTTACTAGGTATATAGACTGTTAGTGTGTTTTAAACTTCGAAAAATCCATCTTAACCAAAATCTTCAACAGGTCATTATAATTTTGAATTTGGGCAACAACTTATTTGCAAGTGATCTCCATCCATTTTATTGTTGCAGTTAATGTTTTTAAAAAGCTGATTCTTCTACTGATATTCTTTCTGTATCTTTTCATATTAGAAAATATTTAAAATCCTGTCTCCTATAAAATCTCTTGTCCCTCTTGCTATGTGGCACCAACTATACACAGAAAGGTTTTGAACAAATTCACTACATTGGTCACTCTGTTTAGAGTTATCATTTAAAAACGAATGCATATAACTGGACATTACTCCACAGGCCATACTCCAGATACGGTGTGACCAATACCAATGGTAGGAAAACTATATACAGTAGTCCCCCTTATCTGCCGGGAATGTTCCAAGACCCCCAGTGGATGTCTGAAGATAGTACTGAACCCTATATATGAGGACTGTCCAGAAAGTATCCAGCCATGTAACTGTTCTTGTTATGACAATGGCCGGATTTTTTCCCAGACAGTCCTCGTATGCTTTCACCCACACATGCATACCTATGCTAAAGCTTAATTTATAAATTAGGCACAGTAATTAACCATAAAACAGATTATAACAATATACAATAAAAAATTATATGAACGTGGTCTCTGATAACCAATCTAACCTAGATGGCTACTAGGTGATTAACAGGTGGGTAGTAGACATACCAGGTCTGAAGTTTGCACACTTGCCACCGTGCACTTATGTTGGCAGCACTGTACAAAAAACTCAGGAAGGGGGAAGCTGGGATGGCTCAGTGGGTTAAGCGTTCACTTTACAGCGCTGGGGACCTGGGATCAAATCCCGGCCCCGGCCCGTGCGGACCCATATGCTGAACTGGGAGCGCCCCCAGTTAAGCTCTGTCTCTGTATCTCTCTCTCTCCTTCTCGCTCTGTCAAAAAAAACCAACTCAGGAAGGCTTCATAAACTTGGTATGTCTCACAACTGTATTTGTGGTGACATGTGGCAGTACTTTGCTGAGTGGCATTTATTATTGTTGTTGTGTTTTTCACTTTAGTTTTTTATTTAGATTTTATTGAGAGAAGGTTAAAAGAGGGAGGGAGCGAGAGAGAGGAGGGAGGGCCCAGAGCAGTCTCCATAGTTGTACATCATTAGTTGTGACATAGTTTCATTCCTCACAGGTGGATGTGGGGCTGGCTACACAGGCGGGAACTGAACTGGGGCCTCCCACATAGAAGGTGAGAACTTTCACCGCCAAGTCATCCCACAGGTTACCAGCTGTGCCGCAGTTCAGCATATGGGTTTGAATGGGCTGGGATTGGGATTCAATCTCTGAACCTTGTGATTGCAAAGCACGTGCTCAACCTGTTGAGCTATCCCAGCATCCCTGATGCACGTTTTGTGTGCCATCATGAGAATGTCAAAGCTTGAACTGGAATAATAAACAAACAATTTTTAATTTGGCAAGACTGTAAGTGAAATCAGGAACATGTTAGTCCAAGTGGATGGGGATAATGCCATGAAGAAAACAGCAAGGTACGAATAGATTAAATGTTTTTCTGAGGGGGGGCAGGGAACATCACTGATGAAGAGAAGTCATGGTGACTAGTAGCAAACAGAACTGCTGAAAACATTACAAAAATTCATTGAATTGTGCATTAAGATCATCAGCTGTGAGAAGCATAACAGACCAAGAAAAGATCCATAAACAGGAAAATCTGAATGGAAACCCTTGGCATGAGAAAGGTGTGTGCAAAAATGGTCCAAAAGGACCTCACTTATAAACAAAAGCAAGGATGAGTCCAAGTTTGTTAAGACTTTTCTTTTGTTTTTGTTTTTTTTGCCAGGACTTTTGGAGAAGCCAGACAATGTTTTGGGCCATGATGTCACTGGTGATGAAACATGGGTGTCCCAATACATCCCTGAATCAAAGCGTCAAATTGCACAATGAAAGTCAGCTAGTTCTTCATGACCAAAAAAGTTCTGTCAGTCTAAATCAAGAGTCAAAACGATGTTGCAAACCATTTTTGATATCAGTGGTACTGTTCATTATGATTTTGTACCAATTGGAAAGTAAATAAACCAAGTTGCCTACTTGGAAATGCTGAAAAGGCTGCGTGAAAATGTTAGGCAAAAATGACCTGAACTCTTCACTAACAACTCATGGCTCTTGCATCAGGACAATGCACCAGCTTACTAAACAAGTAACTGTATTGGAACACTCTTGCTACTCAGTGCCTTTTCTCCTTGACCCAAAGATAAAGAAAATATTGAATGGAAGACATTTTTATGACGTTCAGGTCAAGGGTAATACGATGATGGCTTTCATGGCCATTCTAGGAGTTCCAAAATTGCTTTGAAGGGTGGACGAGGTGCTGGCTTTGGTGTATAGAGTCCCAAGGGAACTATTTCAAAGATGACAGTAACATTCAGTGATGAGGTATGTAGCACTTTCCCTAGGATGAATTAGTGAATTATCAGACCTTGTAGGGTGTCTTAAGTTAGACCAGTGATCCCCAACCCTTTTCTACTTGTGTACCCCTTTTAAACCCATTTCTATAAATTGTACCCCTTATTTTTAAGACAGCCGTTTTTAAATACTGACTTTTGTTCAGTGCTTATCAATGTAAAATAGTGGAAACAAGATAACAAGTTAGAACTTTACTACACTGAAAGTACAAACCACAGACTTCATTTTACAATATTTGTGACAGAGCTAAATATTGTTTCTGATTATTTCTCATGTACACCTGAATGACCCAGCATATACCTCCAGGGGTATTATGTAGCATTGCTTGGGAACCAACGTGGTAGACAAAGGGATGATTGTGGGATTGAGTGGTTTCATCATGCTACTCAAAACAGCACACAATTCATCAAAGCTGGGATGGCTCAGCGGGTTAAGTGCTCGTTTTGCAGCCTCAGGGCCCAAGGATCAAATCCCGGTCCTGGCCCTGGCCCATGTGGACCCATATGCTGAAGTGGTGTGTGCCCCCAGTTCAGTTCTTGTCGGGGCCTATGTGGGAGACTCCCGGCTCAGTTCCTGCCCTGCGCAGCCCCGCGCCCACCTGTGAAGTCAAACTATATGGAAAACTAATGCTGTCAACTATGGAGACTGCTCTGGGCCCTCCACCCTTCTCTTGTCTCTGTCAAAAAATAATAAAAATAAATTCTTAAAAAAAACAACACGTTACAAATTATTTCTGGACCTTTCTAGTTAATATTTTGACTGTGGTTGAGAATGGGTAACGGAAACCATGGAAAGTGAAACTGCGGATGAGGAGGAACTGTCTCATTTTGGAATCACGGAGATAAAGGACTCAAGAAAGTGCCTTCTGTTAAGATTTCAATGCTATCTCATTAAAATTAGTTGTGATTGTTAGTATAGGTTTTTACTTCCTTCCAACCTCCCACAATGTGCATTAACAAAAGGTTGGCTTGCTTTTACCTGCATTTACATTGCACAGTAAACTGCACTGGAATATCTATAGCTTGTTCTTTTTAGACAGCTTGTAGCAAAGCTTGAGGTATATTTCAACATCCTGGACTTTTTCTCATCAGGAGCCTGTCCTACTGCATTATCCTCTATTTTTAAAATATGGTGCCCATACTGATCCAAGCCATAAGTGTTTTCCCTTTCTACTTCTGAATTCTTTAATATTCTTGCATTTTATGTTAGGATAAGGTGAATATAGTTAACTTTGCACCTAACATGGAACCAGTTTAAGTACTGTTCAAAAATATTATTCAGATTGTTTTACATCTAATTATTACACTAAGCAAGATAAAAACTAAAGTTACCTATAATCAGTAAATTTGCTTAGGGAATGGAAATTATTTGTGAATATGCCTATTAACTTATCGCTATACATATTGTGTGGCTGATAATAAAATACCTTTAATACTAAATTAAACATATGATTTGGCTTTGTACTGTAGTGTCATTATGGTCACTGTTATGAAGAATGTTTATTAAAGCCTGATCCATGTACCACTTGCATCAGAACCACCTATAAAGAAAAATCTAATTTGGAATGATCCTATAAAACATGTTAAAAATGCAGTTTTCTTTTTTTTAAAGATTAATTTTATTGTTTTTGACAGAGAGACAGAGAGAAGGGGGAGGGCCCAGAGAAGGCTCCATAGTTGTTTTTCAACATGGTTTCATTCCACAGGTGGGAGGGAACTGGGCTGAGGGCCTCCTCCATGGGAGGCACGCCCTTTTGAGCCAAGGGCTCAAATGGGAGACAAGAACTGAACTGGGGGCCTTCCGCATGGGAAGCACACCCCAGTTCAGTATGTGGGTCCGCAAGGGCCAGGATTCCATCCTCAATCCCCAGGGTTGCAAAGTGAGCACTGAATCTGCTGAGGTATCCTAGCTTCCCTAAAAATGCAGTTTTTTTTATGTGTACTGACAAAGAACAATCTCCAAGGTTCCAAGATATCATAAATAGAAAAAGGCCAAGTATAGAACAATATGCACAGTATAAGGGGTGCACACATTCATGCTAGCAAGTGCACACACCATGTACAAAAGGATATACAAATGAGAAACTTCTGGGAAGGGGCAAAGGCAAGGGGAGGCAGGATACATTTTAATATATTTTTATTTTTGACAGAGAGAGAGAGAGAGACAGAGACAGAGACAGAGAGAGAACTGAACTGGGGGAGCTCCCAGCTCAGCATATGGTTCCGCACGGGCCGGCTGGGGCTCGATCCCTGGTCCCCGGCGCTGCAAAGTGAGCGCTTAACCCACTGAGCAATCCCGGCTTCCCCAGGATACATTTTAATGTACTCCTTTATACATTTTGAAGTAAATTTTATAACATGTATGAGTAATCCATTCAAATACACCTAAGAGAAAGCCATCTTAAAATGCAAACTCCCAGGTTTATTCTGGCCCTCCTCAGTAGAATCTTTGTAATTAGGGGTTAAAAACCTTAATTTGGGGAAGTCAGGATGGCAGTGGATTAAGCACTTGCTTTGCAGCTCCAGGGACTTGGGGAACAAATCCTGGCCCTGGCCTGTGTGGACCCATATGCTGAACTGGGGTGTGCTTCCCATGTGGGAGGCCCCCAACCCAGTTCCCATCCGGCGAGGCCCCTGCCCACCTGTGTGAAACAAAACCGTGTAAAAAAAACTGATGTAAAAAAAACTGATGACGTGCAACTATGGAGACTGTTCTGGGCCCTCCCCTTTCTGTCTCTGTCAAAAAACAGTAAAAAAAAAAAAAAATCTTAATTTTTATGATGTTCCCCAGACAACTCCCATAAAGTCAAATTTGAGACCACTATTATGAACATTATCTTTCTATAACACTATAGTTATCCCTTTACTGGAAAAATTTTTAATTAGCTATAAAATTCATTATAAAAAAACGATGTCTCTATTAAACTGTTTATAACTTAAATTACAACATATTAACATCTTTATATCATGACTATACAAAAGTTTATGCTTTCTGTAAATAAGCAGAAGAAATGATTTTAAAAGTCAGATGTTTTGGTATGCTGTTCATGCATTTTTAATTCTATCTTAAAGAAATAAAAAACAATAGTGGTGAAGAAAACAATTCTAATTTGGAATGCATTATATAATTGGGGAGTGGGACAGAGAAATCAATTTTGTTTTATTTGGGTTATTAAATTATCGTAACATAAGCATGCACTACTAACAGGGAAAGCCAGCCTGAGATGCAGAAAATGTTGTAACAGATAAATTAGTTGTCAAAACAATTGGCTCAAGAATGTATTAGCAGGTCCATAACCAACGCTGCTTTTGACTACAGAGATTACAGTTTTTAAAAATCGTCAAATCAGAAGACACTAAAGAATGTTTAAATCATGCTATTTCATATGAGATGATTAATGTGGGTCTCATCACAGCTATGAAAACAATTAAGCCATTAAAAAATAATGCTGAAGTAATTATTTTAGTAAAAAATTTAAATGGCACCATTTGCATATCTGGATGAGGACACCCAAACCAAAATTCTGAAACATGAAACAAAAACATTTTTAGAGCATAATTCCAAGACGAAGGGAGCAACCTGGCAAAGTGCTGGGCATAAACTTTGAAACTCTTCAATTTCAACTGTCACTTAAAATTAATGTATGATCTTTAGTTAGCCATTCTGGGCTTCAATTTCCTCATCTGAAAAATAACAATAACACCTTCACTTATCCTTATTGTTATGATAGTTTTAAATGGTAAAACATGTGAAAAGACCGAGCAAGCATGGTGTCGTTTGTCATTAGCGTGTGACAAATTTCAGTTATTCTCTCTTAAGAGAACTGCAAAAAACAAAGCTCCAAAAATTTACTGGGTGACTAATTATTCAAAAGAGTAAAATGAGACTCAAGATGATGAAAATTAAAAAAAAAACGGGGGGAGGGCCTGCCCAAGTTACATAAATAATATGGCCAAGCTTGAAATAAAAGCCCAAGTCTCCCATTCTTGTTCCCAAATGGTTATCTCCTATAGTCTTTTGGTTATCTAAGAGATCAGGGGAAGATTCTGACTCAAGAAAGAAACTGAACCAACATGGCATTGAATTATAAAATTTTCTGGAAACTGTGCTTAGGCAACAAATATTTGTCAAGTGTAACAAGATATAAGTATCCAATACATATGAATACGATTTTACTGAAGTATAAGTCATATCAAAGCAAAAGCAGTTTATGTCAATTCTAACATATAATACATTTAAGTCATTATATGAATTTAAGTTTTTATTTGTGTATTTTACTGTAGTGCTAGGACAACAAATGACATCTGTGTACCAGAGCATACATACATCAACAGTAAGATGTAACTTTTCATTACACCACTGCTAGAATATTTTGTTTTTTGTAGGGCACATAAGCATATAGGGTGGCCACACAAAATTATTTTGTAAATTTTTGACCCCTTAGATAATCTTAATTTTTTATCAGTAACACTTTATCAACCTCACTGTTAATAGAACTACAAATTATCTGGGTGACGGGGTGTGGGGAAGGAATCATTCAACTTTGTTATAGTGTAATAGTCACTATAATAATCTCACACATCAATAAGGAACTGTCATTATAATCAGGGGCTAGTTACTGTTGTTAGTTGCACAATGATAAAGTTCTTTTCAAAATATTGGTTAGCCCACTTATTGTATGAAAAATGCCCTTTCCACTTATGCAGAAGAAAAAATATTCAGAAAGTTATTTTTGGCCTTGCTATGTCAAAAAGTCAACTGTACAAAGATCTACGTGTCAAACCTAAAATTATACCGTATTTTCTGGCGTATAAGACGACCCCCTAATTTTACAGTTAAAACATAAGTTTAGGCCTATATTTGCTGTATAAGACTACCCCCCACTTCCGAGGCTGTAGTCTTATACAGTGAATATAGGCCTAAACCTATGCTTTAACTGTAAAATTAGGGAGTCGTCTTATACGCCAGAAAATATGGTAATTTTAAAAGTCTATTAAAAACAATAATGTCATGCATTTTTATTATTAATTATGCAGAGGCTTTAAAACTGTTGCAAGACCATATAGTATATATTAGCTTTTATATCGCTAATGCACAACAGCAAACTTGATTAGATTAACAGAAATCTGTCTTAATTACACCTTTATATATCATACTAGACACAAATGCCACAAGATCTGCAGAAACATTCAGTTCTGTTCTGAGCACTTAAATGGCAGGATAACTTCTTGTGTTGTAATCCATCACATATAGAATAACAAAACAAAAGAAAAATATTCTTCCGTTTCATGTTGCAAAAGAATGTACTACTGTAAAATATTAAGAAGGGGTAAAGGTATCATCTATTACACAAAGGAATAACTACTGCCAAAGAACAAAAGCTCTAAATAAAAATCTCAAAATACACATAACAACTGAAGCACAAATACTGCATTAAATACAGTAACAGTAAAGATTTTAACAAGACTAGTTAATAAAAGACATAAAAATAGGGGGAACTAGGATAACCAGTAAATAAAACCAAAACAATGACAAAAAAATATGAAGCATTGTTTTCCCCATAGTTGGAGCACAATTCTTTTGGGGGTGTCTTTCCATTCATATAATAACTAACACTGTACATTAAGATTTTAATGTCATAGAAAAACTTGGTTCTTCCATGAAATTCTTTAAATTCTTGATAAATTTTTCAAACTACACATTATTAAGAATGAAAAACAGCCAACAAATGGGAACCTGTTGTTTTTAACACTGCAGATTTACAGCAACTTTTTAAAAGTTATCGTAATCTTTTTTGTCTTTTTTCCCCTCAGCTTCAAATCCATCAACTCCATCGCTATCCCTTCTTCGTTTCCTGTTGTTGTGGATGTTAAAACGTTGGCTCATTTGGGGTAATGGATCCATGCCTAGAACTTTGTGTATCTGGCGGAATGCAAGGAGTCTCAATGCAAACTGTAACAAAGAGTCAGAATTTAGAGTTAATTAAAAAAACCAAAATAATAATTATTAGGTTTACATCGCTATATATAAAAAAAGCCTCTGTTTAATGGAAGAAATACTGTGAACAATTTTAGTTTCAAAGCTGAAATGGCCTGTATGTTCTGCTGTTTTTATTTTCAGGCTTTTCTGTGTACATGCTATTTTGTTTTCTTTAAAACATAAAAAATAAATATTTTTTTAAAATTGTATTACGTTTTTAAAAAATTATGAAACAATATATAGCAAAATAAAAGTGTGTCATTTATTTAGTGAACTCCGCTTTGGTCATAGTCACATATCTTCCCACTTTTACACCCCTGCACTCTCACCCCCACCCCAGGTTTATAAAAGGAGGATCACCACACTTCAACTTGTTACTTCATGAACTAGGAAAAGATTTTCCCTACATGACTATGTATATACAGGAATACACTAAGCACTGATGTCACAACATTTCATGAAATTGTGAGAGGGACTTCTGAGGCATAATTTAATCTATTCCTCCAATTTCTGGGAATACATACCCCTTAAATTAATTCAAGAAGATTTTATAGTCATTTAGTTAAATGGTAACTTCAACTAATTTATATGGTTATAACCCTCAATGTAACTGTTCAGACTATTCTATGAGATATGCTTCACATATTCTAAGATTCAACCACCCTAACAATCACAAATCTACCTTTTTTGTCTCTACAGATTTGCCTACTATGGATATTTCATATGAATAGAATCATATGGCTTTTTGTGTCTGGTTTCTTTTACTTAGCATAAGGTTTTCAACATTCATCCATATTGTAGCATGTAACAGTACTTCGTTTCTTTTAATGGCTGAATAATATTCTACGGAGTGGATATACTCTATTATTTTTTTTATCCATCCATTCATCAACTGATGAACATTTAGGGTGCTTCTACTTTTTAGCAATTATGCATAATGCTGCTATGAACATTCATGTACAAGTTTTTGTGTGGACATGTTTTGAATTATCTTGGGTACATATATCCCTAAGAGTCAAATTGGTTTCCAAAATGGCTGTTTAGAATATTTTAAATTCCTCTTTATTTTTTTTCAGATGAAAGAGTACATGTAATACATTTCTGGAATCAAAATAGAAAAGCTATAGAAGTTTCAGATTGATTAATTTTTTCATTCATTCCACATTATTTCTCCTTTTCCATGATTATTCTTCCAATAGGACTGACAAGGATGATAATAATATCTAACATAAAGATGGACAAGGAAAGAAAAAAGGTGATTCATTTGAGTTATGGTGTTGGAGCAGAGCTCTATGGATACTCTGAACCACCAGAAAGACCAAATAGTGGGTCCTAGAGCAAATTAAGCTTTGAACATCCCTGGAGGCAAAAATAAAACTAGGAATGCTGTGATAGCTCACTTGCCTTGCAACCACAAGGTCTAGGGATTGAATCTTGGCCCTGGTAAACCAGTATGCCGAATTGCAGTGCAACTGGTAACCAATGGGATGGCCTAATGGCCAAGGTTCTCCCCTCCCATGCAGAAGGGCCCCAGTTTGGTCCCAGCCCTGTGTGGCCCCACATCCACCTGTATGGAATAAAACTATGTCACAACTAGTGATGTGTACTATGGAGAATGCTCTGGGCCCTTCCTGCTTCCTTCTCGCTCTCTCTCTCTCTCTCTCTCACACCTTCTATCAAAAAACAATGAAATAAATCTTAAAACAAACAAACAACAACAAAAAAAACAAGCTGTCCTACTTTGGGCACATAACAAAAAAGCAGGGTTCTTAGGAAAAGACAACAATGCCGGGAAAAAACAGAAGGCAGCAGGAAAAAAGGAAGACCAAATATGAGATGGATTGATTCCATGAAAGCAGCCATAGGCATGAGTCTACAGGAGCTGAGCAGGGTTGTGAGGACACGACACTGTGGATGGACATCACTCAACAGTACACAACATACATATAGCCACTCATGTTAACTCATTTAATCCTCCCAACAATCCTGCTTCAGAAAGGTACTGCTTTTATCCCCACTTTATAGATGACATGGCAGAGTGGGTATTCAAACCCAGGGTGTCTTGATTCCACAGACACACTTTTAATTACTGTATTAGATGGCCTTTCCAGTGGCAGGACAGGCTAAACTATAATAATAATTACCATAAACCACACAGCACATCCCTTCTG
Source organism: Craseonycteris thonglongyai (assembly GCA_004027555.1). Taxonomy (NCBI): domain Eukaryota; kingdom Metazoa; phylum Chordata; class Mammalia; order Chiroptera; family Craseonycteridae; genus Craseonycteris; species Craseonycteris thonglongyai. The sequence continues at coordinate 23,466 of PVKE010018075.1, forward strand.
TACAACCAGAGATAAACAGTTTCTCTGATTTTGATATATATATTGCCACATTTTTATATTTATGTAATACATTTAATTAGACACACAGTCAAAATAAAATTTAAGAGTGTATCAGTGAAATCTAACTTAAATTATAATTATTTCTAAAGACTTACTAAAGCAGAAGAATGAATACTATATAATATTTCTCCTAACTAAAGGACAATTAAACAAAACATAAGGGCAGTGACCCAACAAAGCTTTGGGATTAGGAACACAAGGGTACCTGTGCACTGGATGTGATGTCCTCACGCTGCTGGTCAGTCATTGTTGCCAAGGTATCAAAGGGATCCTTCTCACAAGGATCCAGAAGTCCAGGACTACCTACAGCAATCATCATAGTGAGAAAAAAACATTAGCTTTTTTGTAAAAGAAAGAAGAGTCCTTATTCAATTATCAAATACACAAACATTAAAAATGAATTAAAACTTACCTTTAAGAATAATCCCTGAAGAAATGCACTCAAAAACTCTTCTCAGTGCGTCTCCAGGGCTCTGAGGACTAGAGGCACTGCTGATTGCTTTCTCTACTAGTAACTCCATAGCCTAAAAATCAAACCATAAAAAATGTGTTTAACAGCTTACAGAAATTACTCATTGGCAAACAGAACGACAAACTTCTTACTGAAAATTTAAAAAAAAAATTTTTTTTTTTTTTAAAGTTTTGGGTTTCCTTGTATGGTTTTTATTTATTTATTTATTCTTTTATTGTTTTTGACAAAGAGAGAGAGAGAGATACAGAGACAGAGAGAGAACTGAACTGGGGGAACCCCCAGTCCAGCACATGGGTCCGCACGGGTCGGGATTCGATCCTAGGTCCCCGGCGCCGCAAAGTGAGCGCCCAACCCACTGAGCCATCCTGGCTCCCCCTGAAAATTAAAAAATTTTAAAGACTTAAAAACTACATGTAATATTAAAAAAAAAAATCAAAATTAAATAAAAACAAAATTTGCAAAACATACAATTTAGATTTTTACAAGATTTTACAATTTATTCTTAATAAAAAATGTAAAATAGTTAACAGGATTTTTGTTTTAATTATTGTTATCCTTTCTTATTAAAATAAGACAGTCTTTAAAATTCCTTAGATATTTAGGGTTCACATACATTTGTTCTTTAATACCTACAAACAGCTGATACCAGGGAGTTAGAGAAGGTCAATTTCTACTAAGAAGACTTTTGTGTTTTTTTTATACACAATCTACATTATCTAAATATTCATTCCATGCACAACTGAACTTCTATTATCCCTAAGGAAAATACAAATTATGTTTTCACTATAAGGTACATTTAAGAAACTTAAATTCTAAACCAAGTTTGTCCAGCCTGTGGCGTGCAAGCCACATGCGGCCCAGGACAACTTTGAATGTGGCCCAATACAAATTAGTAAACTTTCTTAGAATATTTTTCATCACTACCAAAAGAAACTCCACACCCATTAATAGTTATTCTCCATTCTCCCTTTTCTTTAACCCTAGCAATCACTAAGGCCACTTTCTATTTCCATAGATTCACCTATTCTGGATATTTCATACAAATGAAACCATATAAAATGTGGCTTTTTGTGTCTGGATTCACTCACTTAGCATAATGTCTAAGGTTCATCCATGTTGTAGCTTTTAACTTAAATTTTAAATAAGATCACCAATAACAAGTCAAAAAAAGGAAATAGACTGGAACTACAATGAAATCCTCAATATAATACTGAGCCTGAAAATACCTTGCATGCTTAAAAGGCTCATAAATTTCTGTGGAGAAAAAGGAACCATTGTACACTGCTGGTGGGAATGCAAATTGGCACAACTGATATGAAGGACAGCATGGAGATTCCTCAGAAAATTGGGAATGGAGCTACCTACCGTATAACCCAGCAATACTCCTTCTGGGGATCTCCCCCCAAAACCTTAGTACACTATTCATGTTGGCCAAGTTACGGAAACAACCAAAGTGCCCTTTGAAAGATGACTGGATAAAAAAACAGTGGTACATATACACAATGGAATATTACTCAGCCATATAATGAAAATACTGCCATTTGCAACAACATGGATGGAACTTGAGATCATCATGCTAAGCAAAATAAGCCAGGTAGAAAAAGCTAAGAACCATATCACTTCACACATATGTGAAATATAAAACTGAAAGTAACAAAGAAACAAAACCTCATGGACATAGTCAATAGTTTAGTGGTTACCTGAGGGTCTGGGAGGATGAGGATGGGAGAAGAGGGAGGGGGAGCTAAATATATGGTGACGGAAAGAAAGCTGACTCTGGATAGCGAACACATAATGTAATACATAGACAAAGTACGATAGAATTGTACACCTGGAACCTATGTAATTTTTACTAACCAATGTCACCCCAATAAATTTAACAAAGAAAATAGTAAATAATTTTTTTGAAAGCTCATAAATTTAATCAGAGATAAAAACTATGTCAAGTTATTCACCCCTAAGCCATTATTCAGATCTTTTAAATAAGAATTCTAAAAAGTTTGGATATGTGAAGATTGCTGTCCCAAGTTAGGAATAAATTGTAAGAGAGATGGGAATTTAAAGAGATAGTGCACACCTTAACAGCAGGAAAAAAAAAAAAAGACAGCTGGCAGCATGAGACTGAAATAAAATTGAAAATAATGAATGTTCATAATGATAAATTTAAATCACAACTAAAAAAATTATGATAGTTTGGTTTACCCAAATTAAGGATGCAGATGTTCAAGATAATTTTTAAAGAATTTTCTTTGAAAAATTTTAGTATTTTAAGGAATCAGCTTCAGTATTCCAGACTACTCTATGAATGTATAATAAGTATCTCTATTTGCCAAATAAACCAAGTATTATTTTAGGATGTCCAACAAACTGAAATTCTGGAGGATAAGGTCAATGTCACATATTTTGAAAACCCCTTTGTCTAGTATAAATGGCCAGCATGTAGAAAATACTCAATATATATGTTTAAGAAATGGAATACTTTTAGAAAGAATGTGAAAATAATCCTGCTAAAAGAAATGAAGAATAAGCAAATTACTGACTGATCTTATGCTTAAAATACAAAACTGAAGTCATAACATATGCAACTTTCCATATATGACCCAAACTTTTATTTAAGTACCTTTAGAGAATGTTAAGAGAAAAATAATCACCTATATTCTATGTCAAGATAATGTATTTCAAGTAATTCAAAGTTTTTTTAAAAACTGCACACTGAATGACCTAAAAGAGGGAGAATTTGTGACTTATACTTGCATATAAAGGTTGAAACTAAATTAAAAAATCAAGAAAAAACTATTTATTTATGTAAAAGAAAAGGCAATGTGTTTAGCTCTTGGCCCTCCCCCTTTTCTCTGTCACTCTTATCAAAAACAATAAAAGGAAAAAAAGAGTCAATGTGTTTAAATACAATGAAACTAAGTCAACTATGTGACTTCTGAGATCATTTGCTGTGAAGCAAGCAATTTAAAAATGTTAATTTTCTATAGAACATGGTTATTCTCCAAGCAGATGTCTATAGTTAGGGAAAGCAACAAAAGTAGCATACATGTAGTTTATAAACTCTGGAATATATGCATTCATAAGTAAAAGGACAATATCAAAGATGAATAGATTTCAATTAGGGAAAGATATTTAGAGTACAATATAAAGGGTCTTGGTAGATACAGTTACTTAAAGAGAAAAGCTCTCTACATTAAATGCTTTGAAATCAATGATTATAGTATTTGCTTTAAGTCATGAGGCATATTTTTCCTTCCCATCTCTAGTAGTATTAGTAACAATGCTAGTTACTAAGTGGCAGGTACCAAGCTAGGAATCTTAAATGCACGATTTCATTTAATTTTCATAACTAGAAACTATTATACCACCATCTTAAACATTAAAAAAAAATTAAAGAGGTTAAGTATCTTGTCCAAGGTCATACAGCTAGAAGGTAAAAAGACTAGAATTTTAGGTCTGTTAACTCAAATTGTTTTATTTTTTTAAACTACAACTATATTTCTATAAATATTCTTTTATATATATACTTTTTTAAAATTTATTTATTTTGACAGAGAGAGACAGAGACAGTGGGAGAACTGAACTGGGGGAGCTCCCAGTTCAGCACATGGTTCTACACGAGCCGGGACTGGGATTTGATCCTCGGACCCCGACGCTGCAAAGTGAGTGCTTAACCCACTGAGCCATCCCAGCTTCCCCATATAAATATTCTTTATCAATGGGTGATCCAGACAGGTAACATTAATTAGTTTCCTTGGATATTATTATAGTTTCTAGCTCTGGCAGAGGTCAAGGGCCATTTAAAAAAACGCCTTTGAGATTGTGGTAACACATACTTTCACTTGGTGTGACTGTAAGCTGGTAAAACTTTTTTTTAGCATGCAACTGTCAAGGCTCATAACAGCAATGTCAGTACTAAAGATTTACTATAGGGCTATTACAATTAAAAACAAAAAGCATTCAATGCAGCTGTTTTTTCTGTAATGAACTGGAAACTGAAATATCCAACACTAGGAATTCTGGTTAAACAATAGGAATAGTAGCTGTTGTCCTCTTCACCATTATAATGAATACGGAGTGCTTATTATATACTAAGCACTGTTCTGAGACTTAACTTACATAAACCAATTTTAATCACCACAACTGCCTTTCAGATAGATATAACTATTATTCCTATTTTAGTTAAAGATGTTTATGTTATTAAAATAGGATTTTATGAATACCATTACAACAAGCAATTGTATATACAAAAGCCAATTCTACATTCCAGTTGACAGTGTAATACTGACACATGCATGACAAAGACTTCCATTCCTAAACCCATTTTACAAGGCATTACATTTTTGTATATTATGCATAGTACCTTATTTCATACTTAACAATAAGTAATAAAAACTGTGAAATCTTGTGGAAAATAAGTTGACTCACATGTATTGGTGACTCAGGAGTGTGTGTGCACTTAAGTAGATGGCTTTTGTTAAGGGGTACCTACCTAAGTACTGAGTTACTATTTTTAAGCTAAAATAAATGAGATGATACACAGCATAACTTGCTAATTCTAAGAAATATTAATTCTTTGCCTTGAGATGTCAGTGTCCTAAAAACTCTTCATTGGTTCTAAAAGTGACAGATAGAAACTCTCTTACTACAAGCCACTGCCACTGAAACTAAACTATTTGCACCTATCTAAAATACTCTTGAAAATCCAATAATATATGCAGAAAAAAACGTTAAATCACGTATTTCAGTTGCTGTTTGAGCAGAAAGTATAATTATGGCATCTCTCAGCCACTTTGTTGGGAACTGTCCTTTTACATTTGACAGTTCATTCCTTTAAAAATATAAGTGAGGGAAGCCAGGATGGCTCAGTAGGTTAAGCACGCACTTTGCAGCCCCGGGGACCAAGGATCGAATCCCGGCCCCAGCCCGTGTGGATCCAATAAGCTGAACTGGGGATTGCCCCCAGTTCAGTTCTCACCGAGGTGAGACCCCAGCCCACTTCCTGCCCTGTGCAGCCCCACGCCCGCCTGTGGAATAAAACTATGTGGAAAAACCAATGATGTGCAACTATGGAGACTGTTCTGGGCCCTCCCCCTTCTCTCTGTCTGTGTATCTCTCTGTGTCAAAACAGAAACAAAAACAAAAAAAGTGACACAAAATTTGTATAACATAAAATTAACTACTTTAAAGTAAATAATTCAGTGGCATTTAGTACATTCACTATATTTTGCAACCATCACCTCTGGTATAGTTCAAAATCTTTCCATTACTTCAAAGTAAAACCCTTACTCATTAAGCAGTTCCTCCCCATTCCCTCCTTCCCCAACCCTATGGCAACCACCAAGCTGTACCCTTTCTCTATGAATATATGTTCTGGATATCATATAAAGGAAGTCATATTAACATGTGACCTTTTGTATTTGGTTTCATTCACATATTTTGGAGGGCCATTCATATTGTGATAGATCGTTTTGGAAACTATTCCTCACTCTAATATATATTGTTTAGAAAGAAAATATACAATGAATACTTAAAAATTAATGATGCAGCTTTATATAAATTACAGCAGGTGTACCATTCTAAAGGAGATTTATATACTACACAGCAATTCTGATGTCAAACTTTACATTAGAATTCTGTATTTTCTTTACCCCATCACGATGAATTCAGGACAAAAGAAGTTATTTGAAGGTACAGTACCATTTTCAGTAGTCATTGAAGTAGTTAAGGAAGAGCTTAAAAACAGGTATTGTTTAAAGATATATTCAGGGGAAGCTGGGATGGCTCAGTGAGTTACGCGCTCACTTTGCAGTGCCGGGGACAGGGGATCGAATCCCGGCCCCGGCCCATGCGGAACCATGTGCTGAACTGGGAGCTCCCCCAGTTCAGTTCTCTCTCTGTCTCTGTATCTCTGTATCTCTCTCTCTCACTCTCTGTCAAAAATAAATAAATACATAAATAAATAAATAAAGATATATTCAAA
>PVKE010018076.1:0-29982 GCA_004027555.1 Craseonycteris thonglongyai
AAAAAAAAAAAAAAGAAAGAAAAGGCAAATAAAATTTTTGAGAAAAGATGCCCCCAAAATGGTCAAAGGAGGGAGGAGGGGTTGGAGAAGCGATTTTCTTGATGAACAACCTGCTCCAGAAATACAGCCACAACTGCCCCCATCAGATCCCACTTTTGGACAACAGACCTGTCACAGAATTGACTCAAACATGGTAGGTAGGTGATGGTGGAGTGTGCTAGGGGCCTGTCTGAGCCCCTCACCCTTCACTCCTGCTGCCATTGAAGCCTCCTAGGAGTGTCTCCTCCTGGAGAAGGAATAGCAGGGCTACTGTCAAACCCCGTCCCTGCTCTAGGGAGGCCTTTCAAGGCCAGAGTGACTCAGGGTCCTAAAGCATGTCGGTGGAAACTTGCTGCCCACTTTCTGCCTGGCCTCAGCTCCTTCATACCTGAAGGTATGGCCAAGGGCAGCACATGAGAGTCAGGAGGCCTGAGGAAGGACAATTTCCCTGTTGGCCATCAACTTGCTATATGCCCTTGACCAAGCTGTTATCCCCCACCCCCACCCCAGCCTCTGTTTCCCTATCTGTTCAAGGAAATTGACTTTGGTAATCTCTTAGGCTCTTGCAACTCTACATGGCATAGACAATGGGCCAACCTTTTTTTTTTTTTTCCCCAGCATATTTTTTCTCACAATGAAGCCAGGCCAAGATTAAAATGGCCTTCCATTCCCCATGCGTCTCGTTGCAAAAGCAGAGCCGCAGATCTGGAGCAGGCCAGGGAGAAGCTGCTTAGGGTTTAAAATGTCAGACTCTTGATCCTTCTCACTGGAGGGGAGATGTCTCATGGATAATCAGAAATGTGAAATAATCCAAAAGCCATTTTTTCCAGGCTCTGGGTGGGAACATAAACGGGTGTGGGAGCCGGGTGTTTGGGTAGGTCACAGCTCAGTGAGATACATAATGGAACCACCACTGAGGCCTGAACGCAGGAGGAACTGGGACGCAGTCCAGCCCCACACTCTGGCCCTGCTCTCCGCTTGGAGCTGGGAGTTGACAGCACTATCCTCAAACCAATGCATTCTGTCGTTCCAGAGACATCTGTCCAGCACCCACTACGTGCCAGGCAGTGGGGGTGGAGGGGATACCACAGTGAGCACCACAAATGAGTTCCTGGCCCTCAGGGACCTTTCAGTTTAGAGGGGAAGACAGTAAACAGAACAACACAAAGCATTTGGTAAATAATACCATAGGAAGGACTGCAAGAGAAGAAAAGCTAGGAGGCCATGAGAGCCTGTAGCAGGCTGAGCAGATCCTGACGCTGATGCATCAAGGGTGAAGGGACATTAGCCAGACAGGGAATGGGAAGAGCATTCTAGGCAGAGGGGACAGCGGTGAGTAAAACCCTGAGACAAGAAGGAGCTCAGCTTTGAGCAACTGATAGAAAGACAGTAACACTGAGTGAGGGGTGAGGCAGGCAGGGCTCGGTCACTCAGGGCATTTGGAAGAAGTTTGAACTTTATCTCAAGACAAATAGGGAACAATCAAGGTGAAGCCTCCGCTGGGATGTGCCAAGGGTCAGAGTGGAGCAGGGAAAGTGGGGAGACCAGCTGCCCAGGCAGGCACTGCTGGTGGCTTGAACCAAGGGGTTGTTGGTAGGGCAGTCTTTCTTCTTCATCTAAGATGGCACAGCAACACCCTCATCTTTGACAACCCTTCAGTGCCAAGCGCTGATTAAAGTCTTTATGGGCATGAGGAAGATGTGGGGATACAGGGAAATACAATGGTGAGGAAGAAGAATTAACAGACGGAGTGTCACTGTCAACAGAAGGCTTAGAAGGCAGAGAAGACAGTGACATGCTCATTCACCAACAGGCTCTGAGCACTTCTGGTGCTGGGCACTGCAGAAGCAGTCAGTCAGCTCAGGCTCACATCTTGAGCCCCTCCATGCCTGTCCCAGTGCCAGGCACAGGGAGACAAAGCAGGCCCCTGTCCTTGGAGGTCAGCATCCACCCCAGGAAGCTAAAACAAGTACACAAAGAACCTGAAAACACCTGGTGCGAAGTGGCAGGTGCCCAGAGTCAAGGAGAAACAAAGCTTGTGCACCAGGAAGGTGGGTGTTGAAGTCGGAAGTTATTTCTCTGTTCCTGGGGTGAGAAAAGGGACTCATTTTGTGCTGGGCCCTTTGTGTAACACCACCTTACTGACCCTTCAGCCTGGGAGGTAGGTCCCCTATCCCCAATCAGAGTTGAGGAAACAGGTGCAGCTCTGAACTTTGCCCAAGGGGATCCACAGTTAGTGAATGGTGGAACCAGCATTTGAACCCAGTTCTGCCCCCACCCCAGCCTGGGTACTGGGCCACACTGCTGCCTCTCCACCCTACACCTGTGAGCCCCTCCCGTAAAATGACAGGTTGGTTAGATGTTCCTATAGCTGTTTCTGGCTCTGACATTTTACATGGATTTTGAGGTTCTGTGGAAGAAGGTGCATTTGAACTTGACCTTGAAGAATAGATAAGATTTGGACATGGAGAATGGGGAAAGGCATTCCAGGCAGAGGGAACTGTGAGCAAGGGGGCAGGTCCCATCCCAATGGGAATTACAAGAGGAAAGCTCAGAGGAGCCAGAGTTAATGGGACGGGGGGGGGGGGGGGGCGGGGGGCACCTGGGCCCAGGCAAACATTTTCTCTAGTCCCTTAAATGGAAAGCAAGAGCCAGACAGACTGGCTCCATGTTGGGCCCTCATGGCTGAAGATCGGTGCTACCAGACCCTGGAAACAGGGTGGGAGGGTAGAAAGGGCCCTCCAAGGTGTGGGAGGGTAGAAAGGGCCCTCCAAGGTGTTCAGGAATCTCGAGTCCTTCTCCCTATTCCCTCTCAAGCCTGGTCCTGAGGCCAAGAGAAATGTCACAGGTCCTCCAAGGTTACACCATCTGGGGCCTGACCAAAGCAGAAAGCAGTTTCCAAGGCCACCATCCAGCCAGGGTCAGCAGGCATGCCCGGACCTGGGCCAGGCCCCAGCTGCTCTGGGCTTTGTCTCTCTGTCTTGAAGCCTCAAGAGGTCACTTGATCTTGCCTCTGGCTCTGAGCAGGAGGCCCTCACGTCAGGGGTCAGCCAGCCCCGCCCTGCTTCTGAGCTCTTCTTCCCACTCCCGGAGGCTGTCTTTCGCTCCAGTCCTGTCTCTTGCCTCTCCCACAGCCATTTTCAGGCCAGGCCTTCTTGTTCTGAGCCCTCATTTCCTGGAAATCTAATCTCTCCACGAACATGTCCTCTCACGCTCCTCCTCTCCCATCTCCCCGTATCCCTGTGGGCCTGAAAGAAGAACCCAAGGGAGCAAGGCCCTGAGACTAGAGGGTGGGGAGGGTGGGCTAACAGTGTGCCTGTAGGCACAGACAGGCCTCTGTGCAGAACCTGATTCCATCCCATACCAGCTCTGTGACCTGGTGAGTCATGTCACCCTGCTGCATCTCTTCTGAGAATTAAATGAGATGACCTGTGAAGCACTTAGCCCAGTCCCTGGCACCTAGTAAGCACGTAACGAGTAGCTGGTAAATGGGGGTATAAAAACCTGTGAGTCACACACTCTAACCCTTTCCTGCTTGCTCAGGACTCCATAGCCCTCCTTCACCTGTACTCCCTGCTTCTCTGCTAGGAAGGATCTTGTACCTAGTGTGGGTTTGGGGCTTTTGATAGGAGGTGAAATGCCAACTAGGTCTTCACCTTAGCAACTAGGCTGAGTCCTCCCTAGTGGGCCTGAGACAAGTTAGTCACAGGTCCCAAGGGACCCTAAACCTCAGGTCCATAAGCATCAGGAAAGACCAAGGTCAGCGAAAACCCCTGTCCACAGTTAGGCACACTGTCCTCTCTCGGTGCAGATAATCTGCAGAAGGTCTCCTATGACTTCATAATAAGTCATAATTTTTCCCCTGGCACATTTGCCACCTTTGGCATCATAACTTTTGCTGCCAGAATGCCCTCTGTTTGAGCTGGATGGTAGGTTAGTTCTGTTCACTGCACATGACCCAGTCACCTTTCTGGACCAGGCATCGCATCTTGGTGCTGAGGGTGCATCTTGTCTAAACAAGACAAGCAGAGTCCTGCCCTCATGGAGTTTGCAGCCTATAAACAAGGTGTTCACTAAAGGCTTTCACGTGGGCCTCTCTCCAGGGGAGGGACTAAAACACTCCCACCAGAAATACCAATGACCACCCTCTGCCCGAATCCATTACCCCCATTGTGGCCACTAGATTGCTTATCTTCAATGCATGGTGTCTGGAGCCCCCCAAATGTTTACTGAATGAATTGATTAAAACACATCTGCTCCTGTGACTTAATTGCTTCTTCCCCTCTCCAGCCTACTTCCTTACAAAACAAAGGCCCAGCTTCCTAGCCTGGTATTCTGGATATTCAAGGCTTTTTAAGCCCTGGCCTCCTTCTTACACACCCTCCCTTTCCAGCCCTGGACTGTGGAATCAAGAGGGAGTTTTGAGGGGAGGAGACTTTCCTCAGCATAACCTGTGCCATTGCTATAGTGGTTCCCTGGCCTGAGCTGCCCCTGTCCTACCCACCATCCATCTCCCACCTGTCAGCTCCTATCTTTCATTCAGACATCACCTCCTCCAAGAAGCATCCAGGATCCTTCCCAGGCCCAATTAATCTCCAGCCCTTTATGCATCCATGACAGCCCCTCCTGGGAATGTGCCCATGCCATCGGCTCCTTTAGGCCAGTTACTCATCTCTGCACTGTCCCCATCTCCCTCCCCAGTGTCTCATCATGCCTGGGACATTTCAGGGTCAGGATTTTTGTTTTTTTGGGTTTTTTTCATGAGTCAAAGAAGAGCATGTAGAGTAGGGAGAATTGTGAGAGGAGAGGTTAAGTGTTGAGGAGTGGATAGAAGGTGGTTTCTCACACACACACACACCCCTCTTATCAGATATGCTAAAAGTGGAGCAGGGAAGGGGTGTCTAAATAAACCAACTCAAACTCTCAGGGCTGGCTACCTGGGCTTTTGGAAATCTCCAAGTACAACCCTCCCAGTTTACAGAGAGGGAGAGGGACTCACTCAAAGACACATGGCCACCCTGGCAAGGAAGCATGGCATGGTAGTGCCAGGAAGGGCCCATGGGGATCACCCAGTTCCACTGTTCTTGCCCTTTCCTTAACCTCCACTCCAGTCACTTCTCAGTACATACCCATTGGTAACACCCATCTTTACACAAGCATCTCCAGTCAGGAGACTAGAGAGAGAAGCAGGGGTAGCCTTCTCCCAGGACAGGTAAGGAGTGTGAAGCTCTGGGAGGTGAGAGATATGCGCAAGGTCACACAAGCCTTGGGGCATCCGTGGATGTGGACGTAGACGTAGACTTGGGCCATGAGCATCTCCCTCTATGCCCACCCAGCAGTAAGGGAGGTAGGGGAGATCCCTGAAGAGGGAAAGACTGGCAAAGCTAGAGTTTTTTTGTTTTTGTTTTGATTTTGTTTTTTAAGATTTATTTTTGGACTGGGGATCGATTCCCGGCCCCGGCCTGTGCGGAACCATATGCTGAACTGGGAGCTCGCCCAGTTCAGTTCTCTCTCTGTCTCTGTCTCTGTATCTCTCTGTCAAAAAATAAAAATAAATAAATAATATATTAAGATTTATTTTTATTGTTTTTGACAGAGACAGAGGGTGGGGGGAGGGTCAGAACAGTCTTCATAGTTGTTCATTAGTTTGTTTTTTTAGAGGATGAGGTTTCTTTTTTATTTATTTATTTATTTATTTATTTATTTATTTATTTATTTATTTAATTTATTTATTTATTTTGATGAGAGAGAGAGAGATACAGAGACAGAGAGAGAACTGAACTGGGGGAACTCCCAGTTCAGCATATGGTTCCGCACGGGCCGGGCCAGGATTCGATCCTCGGTCCCCAGCGCTGCAAAGTGAGCGCCTAACCCACTGAGCCATCCCGGCTTCCCCCATCATTAGTTTTTGATATAGTTTCATTCCACAAGTGGGCACGGGGCTGCACAGGGCAGGAACTGGGTCGGGGGCCTCCCACATGGGAAGCTCACCCCAGTTCAGCACATGAGTCTTCATGGGCCAGGGCCAGGATTTGATCCTCAGACCCTGGAGCTGCAAAGTGAGTGCTCAACCTACTGAGCCATCCAGCTTCCCCCTAAGCTAGAGTTTAAGGAGCAGCTCTGGAGGACACAGATTTTGAAAAACCCCTGAAGTGAGGAGGGTAGCCTCATGCCCACACCCCACTGCCTGTCCATCCCCAATTGGAAGCCTCACCCCTCTGTCTCCTCCATCTGTCAGGTGTGATCTGAGCCCCTAGGGTGGGGGTGGCGAACCTATGGCACATGTGCCCAAAGTGGCATGCGGAGCAATTATTTCGGCACGCGGAATTATTGTTTTTGGTTATAAAAACATCCTATGCCTCTTATAGACACAAAAATAATCGATGCCTCTATCTCACTCGATGGGTTGGCACGCGAGTCGAGCGAGTATACTCTTATTTCATAAACTTTGGCACTCAGTCGCCAAAAGGTTCGCCACCCCTGCCCTAGGGAATCAGTATCCTCTCCATATTTAAGGGACTCACTGGCGTTACTTTGCCTGAAAATGATGAGGGGTGGGGGTCAGCCTTTGGGCAGCTGTGGAACTGTGGTTTGCCTCTGACCCCTTGTCTTTGGGGTACTCAGTGCCCAAAGATATCTCTCATTACCTGTTTAGCCCCCTTATTTTATGTCGAAACTGAAGCCCAGAGAGGGAAAGGACTTGCCCTAGGTCACATAGCAAATCAACCTCAGCAACACCCCCTCTGCCTTCTGATTCATCGCCTTGTTTGATGTTGAGGCCCCCTTCTGGGGCAGGGGGGGTAGACCTTAGCTTGTGGCCTGGCAGTGAGTGGGTGTGAATATGTTTGCTGGTTGCTTAAATGAAGGTGGAATGTGTGTTCCTTTTGCCGGGAGAGCAGCTCTCTCCAGACAGCATTTCTGCAGCACTTCTGAGTCCCTGCTCAGCTATCCCTTAGTGTCCCACGTGCCAGCCCCACTGACAGGCAGAGACCATTTAATGCCCTGGCACCTCAGAATAGAGCACGAGGACTCAGTTGCATGTGACTGCAGTCATTCATTATGGAGGCACTAAAAGGTTAAGTCTCATACAATGGCTGGTGTCCTGGGGCGCCAGGCACATACATGCTGGCGTTGAGGATACAGAGGTACCATACACAGGTCTCTGCCCTGGAGGAGCTGGGAAGGGAATGACAAGTGCACCGGTAGCTATGGTAACAGAGTGGTCTAAGGAGTCTAGGAGGTGAGCACGACCTGACTGGACCTTGACACACTACACTGATCAGACCGAGACCAGTCATTGCTCTGCGTTCAGTCAGCACACATTCTTGACCCAAGCGTGTGCAGGGCGCCATGCTGAGCAGTGAGTAGAAGAGCCACAGTTCCTCCCTCCCAAGGCTGGACGAGGTACCCCTCTGTGCTCCCCGGGCCTCCGGGGGCTTGCCTTGGCACAGCCCTCACATTTCCCTGCATCATAATTGCCTGGGTTAGGGTCTGCTTTGCTTTTCTCTCTGTTCTGTGAGCCCCTCAAGGGCAGGGACCAGATCTAGCTTGTTCTCCACTTTGTCTTTTGTGCCGAGCACTGGGCCACCTGGCACATCACTGTTGATTCTGTTTTCTGGAGAGTTGAACCTAGTGAGGTCAGGGTTCTACATAGCCACAGCATTCTCTCCCTTCTCCCTGGCTCTGAATTTGATTCTCTCCCCACCCCCCACAATCCCCCAGATTCTGGCCAAGTCATGAAAGCTGGGGAGGGCTGTGGGAGGAGGAAGGTGAGACAGCGGTGGCTTAGCAGAGGGTGAGAAAGCCTCCCTGCTGCCTGGCCGCAGGCACCACGGGAATGGTTCTGGCAGGAGCTGCCTGCTGGGCTGAGATCACCATGGAGACTCAGCTTGGAGAGGGTCACTGGCACTGGATGGGCTAGAGGGGGTGGGGGTGATGGATTTGTGAGGAGGCTCCCAGCCTGCCTCAGGGCCCTTAGGGGTTGCAGGGGAGGCTGGGGTTCGGTACAATCCACTTGCTAAGTGGTTTGGAGCAGCCTGTTCTAAGTCTCCCCCTCACATGTCTATCCAACGCACTCTGCCTGTCACCCCAATGGAGGTTTTTTAGCTTAGCAGCTGTTCTTCAACTGCAGTAAAGCTGTCTTACAGATAGGACCCCCAGACCCAACAGCTCTGCCCCCTAAGGGATACCCTGCTTATTCTACAGTTGTTCCTGTTTATCACCCTACCTGTGGGGAACTGACCTCCATCCCCACTACAACCCCAGCCTCAGTCGCCCCAGTTGTAATACAGCTGTCACACTAACGAGCATACCTCTTAACCCTAAGGCTAATGTTCCATCCTCCCCTCCCCTTCAGGAGACCTGACAGCTTAACAAAGATGCAGCTCCCAACCTCGCTCTCACACCTCTGCTTGCCACCTGGGCTGAGACACCTGGTGGGGTGCTACCCCCACCTTGCACCTTGAGGGAGCCCACCTGGATCCCCTGGCCTTGGGAGAGTCCTGACAAAGTCCAGCCTCAGGACAAAAGTCTGCCCAGGACTGACTGCCCAGCAGACAGCAGTCGAGGCTGAGCAGAATTTAAATGTGGTCCTGTTCGGAACGGAAGCCAAGAAGGACAAGGGAAGCAAAGGCTTCTGTGGGGCTGGGTTTCTGCAGAGGAGGGGGAGGTGGACTGGCTTGCTGAGGAGTTTTAGAAGGCAATTTTCGAACCCTGATCTTTGCCCCTGAATTCTAGTGGCATGGTCACTCACTTCATGGGGGGGACTTGAATTTCAGGGCTCTGAGAAGAGGACCGAACTCTGAAAGGGCCAGGCTAATGATTGGAGAGGGTCTCGAGAATGACTAAGCCTATCCCTGCTCCTCTGGACACCTTGCCATTTATCCCAGCAAAGCTCAGGTCTCCGTAAGGAAGTCAGGGCCCTGCGAACATAATTCTACCTTCTGGGAGAAGGGGGTACTTCAGACCTCCAGTGTCTGGTGATTGTAAGCACTGGAGACTTGGGAGTTCTTGAGCTTCGGGAAGGCAGGGTGGCAGCCAAGCACAGGGTATTGTGTTGGGCAATTTCTTTATTCCTTTTTTAAGACTGACTTTCTCCTCACCTCGCCTCCCTAAGCAACAGAATGGCATTGGTGGGGGCTGGGGAGAGGATTTAGAAGACAGAAAAGCAGCGGTTCACACCTGTGCTGTGCTAAGGGCCTGTCTTCCCCATTATGTCATTCCTCAGAACCACCTAGGTTGGAAGAAGTACAGAACTCATTGTTACATGAGGAAACCCAGGCTTGGAGAACGTAGTTGCCCAGGCCTCAGGAAAATATTAATGACTAGTAATTAGTATCACTTATGCATTTATATAACAGGATTAATCTGCCTTAAACCGTTGAATCTTCCCAACAGCTCTATGGAACAGTTATTTATCCCCTTTTTACAGATGAGTAAACTGAGGCTCACAGCAATTCACCAACTTGCCCAAGGTCATAGAGCTATGAAATGGTGGTGCTGCTAGCTTTTGAATTCAGCTGTGTCTAGCTTGAGAGCTCAAATTCTTAACAAAGTATACTACCTGTCAGTGGGGTGAGCCTTGGAACACATACCGATTTTACAGATGGAGAAAGTGAGCTCAGAGAAAGCCAGAAGCAGTCCAGAGTCTCATGGAGAGCTCTTTGGAATTTTCTGGGAGAAGGAACAATGGGGTTAGCTTCTCACAGAATCCTGATAAGCACTGAGTGAGGGTCCCACTCTTAACCTTTCTGTTCTAAGAGCTCAGTGTCTACCTGCCACTGACTTCTGCCTCTTCTCTTGTGTTTCTTTGCAGCTTTCAGAAAACCAACGCCAAGACCCCTCCCAGTGTCCACATGGTCCTCTGGCAGGAGCGCCTGCCCCTTTGCCTCCAGCCCCACCCTCCCTGCACCCCCTCCAGCTCCACCTCCCCCCCACCCCTCCCTGCCCATGTCCTCCATGCAGAAGCCCAAGGTGAGCCCTTTCTGCACAAAACCAGCAATTGTAAATACTTTTTAAAAATGTACAAAACTTAAAAACAAAACAGTTTTAGAAAAAGACAAAAAAAAAAAAAAGAGCGAGAGAGCGAGCGTGTGCAAGAGGTTGCAAGTGGGGCCTCGAGGTGTCCAGAGCCCCGGCAAGTATGCACTGAGAAATTTATCTACAGGTCGTTTGACAAAAATGAACAATATCCTATTTATTGTATATACTGTTTTATTATAAATTGTGGATTGTATATTGCATTCTGTAAACCTGCTGTGGTCCCGTGGTGTGCAAATTCGCATGGTGGGGGGAGGGAGAAGAACCTCTTGCGGGAGCTTTTTTTTTTTTTTTTTTCCTTATTTTTCACTCTTGGGTTTTTTCTTCTGTTGTTGTTGTTGTTTTCTGTTGGCAGGACACACCCAAAGATCCAAGTTTGTATTAAAAAGAAATGAAAAAAAGCAAAAAAAAAAAATATATATATATATACCTTGTGTCTTGTGAAAGGGGGTGAGTGAGTGTGGATGGAATGGAAGGGGCATGCCTGGGTTTTGTCACCAGCTACCAGTTCCCCAGCGGAACTGAAATGCCACCATGTGTCCCCTTCTTAGTTTTCTTCTGCCTGAGACCTGAGTCGCCTTTGAGTTTGGTCTCCCCACCCCCATTCCCTGGGTCTCCCTGCCTCAGGCTCCCCAGTTGGCCCCTTAGGGCTTCTTGGCCTTGGATCCGGTGTAGGGATTTTGCATCTTTGCCCCTCATTTTGCCCTAGGTCCTGGGTCTCCCCTCACGCTGAGACCCCTATTCTATCCAAGTCCCAGGTATCCCTTTTGGGGGGCCCTTTTTTATGTTTCAGATCTCCCTATCCTTAGACCACCATTCTTTTCAAAGTACAAGATGCCTCTCTCTAGGACTCCTGTTATCCCCCAAGTCCTAGATTTTTCTTCCTGAGGAACCCCCATTATGAGTCATGTCCTGGGTCTCCTGCTTCTAGACCCTCTTGTTTCATCCTAAGTCCCAGGTTTCTGACTCTAGTCCCTTCATTTGTCCTGTGTCTCCCCAGCCTCTGGGCTCCACAGTTCTACTCTGGTTCAGGGATACCTGTCTTTGAGACACTAATCCCTAAGCCCAAGCACCCCTGTGGGACACCCCCCTTTTCCACATGAACTGGAGTACCCCCTGTTTGTATGTCTCCCATTTGACCCAGGGCCTGGGTCTCTTTTTGTCTCCAGGCTCCCATCTTGCCCCAGCACACCGGCATCCGCCTCTACAAACTCCAGGGTATGAGGAGGCCAGAAACCCTCATGTGTCTTTCTCTGCCTTACTCTTTCCACCCCAGACCCCAAACATTGGGTCTTGGTTTCCTCCCAGCTTTTGTAAACTTTGGAAAAAGACAGTTCTTAACAGTGTGCCTCTTTCTGGTAGACCTGGAAGAGCTGAGCTGTTCTCTACTCTCTGAACTCTTGGCTACCCTTAACCAAATAATGCCCACTTTGGGCTACCTGGTCTTTCGCAAGCAGCTTTCCCTAAAGACCCATTGTATGTTGCAGCTCTGCCCTATGTGGCTTCTCTGTGTTCCTCCCTGCGGAAGCACAGGGAGACCCCAAAGGCAGGCTCCACTCAGCCTGCCCTCCCTCCCTGACCCAACTAGCAAGGCCAAGGCCTTGGGAGAGTCAGAGGAACCCTCCCTCCCTTTAAGAGGGAGACGGACCCTCCCACCCCCCACCTGGGCACTCCTGTCTGAAAGAAGCAGCCAGATGATTCCGACATGGGCAGGTAACCACCTTAAAGCTGCAGTCTCTGTGCTGGATGTGAAGGCTCATCCACCAAGGCCCCTCCGGAGTCTGATGAAGGCAGTCCTTACTCTTCTGCATAGTGAGGGTGAAGTTATCAATACCACACTCAAGCTGACAATCAGCATGGTGCTAGAAGTGGGGGCAGGGAGCTGTAAGACCCCATGAGAGGGTCCAGGATGGGGGCTTGATTCCTGGAGGAGGAAAGAGCATGTGAGGGGACAAGGGCAGAAGCTACACATATAGTTAGGTCTGTTGGGAGTAGGCACTATGTTCAGGGAGGGGAGAAGGTTTGGCAAGGTCACTGTGGGGCAGGGTGGAGGCTGGTTGGAGAGGGTGGGTGGCTTCATAGGAACCAGCAGGGGCGTCCAGAGAAGCTTGTTTGCAGTCGCCTGCAGGGAGAAAACCACTACGTTCCGCAGCTGCTGAAGAAGCGGAAGAGACTCGAGGAGGCTGTCCAGGTGGGACAGGCTGGGCAGAGGGGTGCAGGGGTGGGGGAGGGTCAGTGAGAAGGACTGAGGGCTCAGATGGGGGAGTTGCAAAGATTTCAGTAAAGGGGAGAAGCCGGACAACTCAGCAGGTTACACGCTCGCCTTGCAGCCCCTGGGTCCAAGGATCAAGTCCTGGCCCCAGCCCATGTGGACCCATATGCTGAACTGGAGTGTGCTTCCCATGCAGGAGGCCCCCAGTTGGTGCTTGCCCCCTAGTTCAGGCCCTGGCTCGAGGCGGGCGTGCCTCCCATGTGGGAGGCCCTCAACCCAGCTCCTGCCCTACACAGCCCCCGCCCACCTGTGTGGAAGGAAAACATGTTGAAAATTGGTGACATGCAACTGTGGAGACTGCTCTGGACCCTACCCCTAAAAAAAAAGACAGAAAAAAGATTTCAGTAAAGGAAGGGGGATTATTCAGTGGAAGGGATTAGGGCTCTACTGGAGATAGGAATGAAGGGCAGTGAAGGGTTGTATGCCCTGGAATTGAAGTGGGGGTGGGGAAGGGAGACCCTTGAAGGAAATGGGAGTTTAAGGATGTGATTATAGCCCAGCAAGGGGGCTCATTAACTTGAAGAGGGCTTTGTTAGGGGAATGGGATTCACTGTAAAGTGGGGCACAGGGAGAGGGATGGGAACCCAGACAAGGATTTATGGCTTCCAGGATGGGAGATAGGGTTGGAGAGAACTGGGGCTTCCTGAACCATGTAGTGGGGGGTCAGTGAAGAATGGCAGCTCGGAAGGGGAGGAGTCTGTGGTTTTAGTAAAGGGTAAGGAGGGCGAAGGTGTAATTTTGGAAAACAGACTCGAGATCTGCCAGGACCAAGGGCCCAGGCTTTGGGCTTTAGGTATTCTCTATGCCTGTGGTTCCTGAGGCCGCTGGGTGAGGGCAGAGACCCTGCCCCGATGGGTGGGGAAAGGATGCAGGCCACCCTATTTGATCTGTTCTTTATCACAGCCATGGTCCCAGACCTGATCCCAGAATGCATCAAGGCAACGTGGCTCCTAGATATTTGGGTTTTGCCATCATGTATTAAACACTCCCCAGAGGTGTTTATTCCTCAGAACAGTCCTTGAAGTAGAGAAAGATATTCCCTCATTTACAAATGAAAAAACAGGTTCAGAAACACGGAGTAAGTGACTTGTCCACGATTACATGGGAAGTGGCAGAAGTAGGTTGGCCCAGAATCTGACTCTGAGCCCTTGGTTTTTCATAACAATTTAAAGGGAAAGAAATCCTCATAAAATTCATCCAAAAATTCATTCTATAATAAAATTATTTTAATTATAGAAAGAATAGGAAATAATTATATAACACTATGTACCAGATGCTGTTTTAAACACTTTTCATATATATAATCTCAGCAATTCATCTCCACAACAATCCTGAGTCTTTATTGTAATGATTATTATCCCCGTTTTACAGACAGAAAACTCATTTGCAGAGAGGTAATTTACAGACCACTCAGTAAATAGTTACACCAGAGTTCAAACCCAAGCAATCTACCGTAGTTTGGGAGTCTGTGCTTCTCCGTACTGTTAAAAGTGAAAACCCATTCTACCACCATCCCTGGTAATAACCCCGGGGTCAACATTTCTGAGTCCATTCATCTAGATCAGTGGTTCCCAACCTAGAGATTCTTACTTTATTGGGCTGGGTGGGGCCTGGAATTTTTAAAAGCTCCCCAGGTGGTTCTGTGAAGCCAAAGTTGAGAACCTCTAATCTAGCTATTGTGCTGAGTGTTTGCACACAAGTGGGCGCCTGTGTGCACACACCTATTATTTAAGGTGCTATTCGACATGTGCTTAAGATGCCTTCTTGTGTGTATACTATGGCAGTAAATTACTATGGGTTCTGAGTGACTGTTGGACACTGAACACATTTAATAAATATTTCTTAAGCACCTACAAGATTCCAGTTACTGGCCCAGGCACTTGGAGATAGAACAGTTAACAAGAGAGATGGGGCCCCTGCCTTTGAGTATATTGTCTGATGGAACTGACAGATTTGGTCAACTATCTTTCCCCATGGATGACAGGTTTGTGACCCCTCTGCCTTTGCTAAGGAATAAAGAGCCAGCTGGAAGGGCTTAGGAAGGTGCGACTTGCTGGTGTGGCTGTGTGCATGGGGATCTTCTGGCCCTCTGTGCAGATGTTTGAGACAGGGAGACTCGGGGCATGTCTCTGGGTTTGAATGAGTGTGGCTGACTGGCATATTTGTAAGGGTGTGCATGATCTGAGCCTGAGAAAATGTGGGTAACAGTTGGGGGTGGGGGGAGTTGATGAGGGAGGGCTGTGTGGAAGGTAGTCACCTGCCCAGAACAGCTCACAGATGGCGGCACATGCACGCATACACACACACCTGCTGTTAGGAGGAGGCTGGGTTCCAGTTCCAGGGCACAGATTCCCAGGGCCAGGAGACCTCTGCTTTGGGTATGCGGAGGAGGCACAACTGGGGCTGGAAACTCCAGAGTGGAAGGGAGGGAAAGAGGGAGGATGCTGGGTGGGGAGCCACATCCTTGATCTCTGGTCTGTTTCAACAGTCTGGACTTGGTGCTCTGGGTCTCCCTCTCTCCTAATGTCCTGATCTTGGCATCTCTGTTTCTTTCTTCTGGGTCTTGGGCTTTGAGGCTGATCACATGACTCTGGGTCACCACCTCTCCAGCCTTCTTGGCTCTCTGTATCCCCATCTAAGTCTCCGTCTCTGCCTCCATGTCTGCCTCTGCTTCCGCGTCCTTCCTTGCCCTTGCCAGGTCGGGGGAGGGGGCCCAGTGATCAGGGAGCAGGTGTCGGCTTGCTCAGACAGCAGGGAGTGAAGCTGAGGAGGGCACAGAGCCAGCAGCCCCTGGACACACAGCCACACTCCAGGACACACTCAGAGCATTCACAGAAGCGCATAATGGCACGGAGAGATGGGTTCTTGGGGGATATTCAGGGGACAGATACACAGATACACAATGGAACATGCAGCTGTTCCCAGAAATACACAAGGATGCCAGACACAGGGTCACATGCAGATACTAAGGGATCACACGCGCGCGCGCACTGACAAGTATTCGTCCAGGCACATGTAGATACAGTCACAGGCACAGCCATACTCAAGAGCCACATAAATTCAGGAAAGAGGAGGCAAAAACGAGAGCAGAGACAGGCAAACACCCTCAAGGACACCAGAGACAGGCACAACAAGCACACTGAGGAACACACCCCTTACTGGTGGAACCACCTCGAGGCTCACGCTGGAGCACCTGGGGACACGCCCAAGGGCGGCGGGGGCGGGGACGAGGCGGCCCCAGCGCACCTGGCGCCTCCGGCTCGCCCCCAGGCGCCCGCGGGCTCCCCGAGTGTGCGTGCCCATGCGTGCGTGCCCGCCGGTGCGCGCCGCCACCTGTGGGAGGAGAGGTGCGCGCTGCGCCCGGGGCGGCCTGGCTGCGCTGCGTGGGGGAGCGGTTGCCATGGCGCGGAGCGCGGCCGCATACTAATGGGAGGCCACGCACGGCCCCGCTGCTGCCCGCTGCCTCTTCCCACACTTTCCTCCAGCTCCTCCGAAGTCACCGCGGCCTGCGGCTGGGCCCGCGCACCCCACTTGAACCCCTTGCCTGAGGTCTGGGGGCGGTCGGAAGGCCAAGGGCTGCGGGACCCTCTCCCCAACACACACCCCCACCCCCGCTTCTTCCACAGAAGGCCTGAGCCGGGCGAAGTCAAGGTCCTGGGGCGCTGCAGAGCTACCTGGCCTGGATGCGGGCACCAAGTGGGCTCGGCTGCTGGGAGAGCAGTTGCTGCCTTGCATATGGGGGTGCCAACCTGGGAGGGGAGAAATAAAGGGGGAACTTCACCATTTTGTTGCTAGTGGGCCCTCCAGTCTGTTCCCCCGTGCTTGGCTGGGGAAAGGCAGGAGATGGACCAATCGCTAATACGACTCAATGGCTCTCCAGCCGCTTCCAGCATCTCCAGTTCTGGCTTGACGTTCAGAGGAGGGGGGCGTCAATTACCATCACTCCAGTTGTGCTCTAGTTTGATTGGCGAGGTGACTATGAAGAGAAGGGCACTGAGGACTGAAGGATGGGGGGGTGGAAGGGGGGGCAGTGGCACCCAAAGGGTGAACACCTCTCCATACCTTGATCCCATCCCAGAGCACCCTTTCTGTGCAGCCTTGACCCCCTACTCCCTCAGCCCCAATGTTTTAATTGGCATGGAAGGGTGTGGCAGTACCCTGGGGTGGGGATAGCTAGTAGAGGGTTTGCAGGTAGAGGCAGTTGGGAGGGGGGCCTAATTGGGGGGAGCCAGGCGGTTGCCTAGCAACTCCACAGCTGTCTGTTGACCTAGAAGAAGCTGCGCCTTCTTGACACAGCTGGTGTTTACTTGTAACCGAGGCTCTGGCTTAGCGCTTGCTTGGAGGAAAGATGAGGCAGAGCCCTGGTGGCAGCTTGGCCCCCACCCCCGGCTCTGGTGGGCTCTGAGCCTGCCTGCCTGCCTGCCCTCTTTGCTCCAGCTCCCACCTCAAGTCCAAGGGGAGAGAGTGGAAGGGCAAATCTCAGAGCTGGAGGCTTTGGGGCTGGGGAAAGTTGATACACATGCAGACACATACTCACAACTTGAGGCCTTTGACACAGAAATGGTGGGAAACTGAGTTGGGGGGGGTGCCTAGCTTGAGCGCAGATTTCAACTCAGAAAGAGAACACCAACCAACATTCACAGGAACACATGGACATACAGACCCACAAAATCACACGGACAGGCACACATATGTACAGAGATGCCCACTGACATGATATCAGGCAGACAAACAGAAAATAGTCAAGTGACTGAAACCCGGACACACTCATAGACCTCTTGATAGAACAGTCACTGACCATCTGACAGAGACACACACTGACACACACACACAGAAACCCCCATGTGTTCGTGCCAGCAAGACTCACATGAATACAGCTCATTCCATCTAGAGTTTTCAGGTCTGCATTACAAAAGGGAGAAAGAAACCCAGACCCACACAGAGTCACCCACATGCACATAGACAAACACGCAACCCCCCAAACTTTTATGGATTGCCCCTAATGCTCAAGGCAGGCAGTCACAGACACCCCTGACATAGGCAAGAGACGCACCCAGAGGCCCAGCCTGTGAAGAGGTCCCTGAAAGACCACGAGCCCTGACATGTCCCACCACACCCACGCACATACCTGTGACACAAACACATGCCAGCCTAGGGTGTGGGCAGAGCTGAGGTTCCTCCCTGCCCATAAGCCCTGAGTAGCCACAGATGTGCCTTGAGGCTAGAGGCCCCTCGTAGCCCCAGGACCAGTACCAGATGAGCCCATATAACTTCGGTCATGCCCCTGACCCTCAGTTCTAGGGAGAAAACAACACCAGCTCTTTCCCTGGGAGCCTCCAGACTACGTGGAAAGATACAGCCCGTCCCCTGTAGCCCCATCTGAAGCTCTGCCCTCTGGAGTCCCTGGATTGACAGAAGCACTGCCCAGATGAGCCCATCTGATGGAGGGGCCCAGATCCCCTTCCCAGGCAGCTCTGGATACCACAGACAGACACACATGTGCACACACTAGCATGTGGCAGCTCATGTGGGGGGTTCTTGAGGGCTTCCTGACAGAGGTGAGCCTGGTCTCTAGGGAGCCCAAGAGGAAAGGGGGAAGGGAGTATGCTGAGAAGGGCCTCCTTCTCTTACCCACCCCTCATCCAGCGGTTCCTCCTCCCCGGCCCCCAGGGCCCTAGGGGCCCCATCAGCCCAAGCAGTGAGCAGGAGGAGGAGAGGGGATATTTTTAGCTTCTCTGCCACTGACATTTCGCAGCAGGCGACCTGGGGTGAAGCTGAGTGAGTGCTGAAGGCTGGGAGAAGCCGACAGTGCCTTCCCGCCCCCATACACAGTGCACATGTACACACAACTGCACGCACACAGCCAGGTCCCCCAACACTCCCAATGCTCACAGCTTAAGGTACACAGTCATACACCTGACACACACATGCACCTATGCACACACTTGGTTCACATGCCACTTATGCCTGAAACCTCACATACCTGGACACAAAATATATCCACACTCTCAGATATATGTGCACTCAGATACATGCATACACAATTCATACATATACATACAGCACACTTCCCACACCTAGCCAAGTATGCACACTCATTCATCATTCATTCAACAAATGTGATTCAGTGCCTATTGTGTTTAAAATAGTGCCAATAGGATACCATGCAAAACAGACAAAAATTCCAGCCCACAGAGAGTTTACATTTTGGTGGGAGAAGTTTGACAATAAACAAAAAAATAAGCAAAATATTGCTTCAAGGACCACGCATATAACCCAATCCCCCAAAACATACAACCATGTGTTTGAACAGCAGCTCCCTAACATTCACTGCCTCACAAATACACACAACTGCACACACAAACCCATAGTCAAGACTCATACAAATAACTCCACTATGTACCTCAAAACAATCACAGATGTGCATATACAGCAGCAACACATGCAATTACACACTTCACATATACTCATGCAATTCAAACACATGATACACACAGAGAGGTCCAGCCACATACACATTGTGTGTAACTATACAATTTACCTATCTACATACACAGAACACAGTCTCCACAAGCGCATGTAAGTTTAGGTTCCTACACTCCACACATACACATGCACACAACCACTCCCTCAGGGTAAAATTTATCTGCCTAGCACAGACATACACATGCATTCCTGCAATTCTCACCCCCACCCAGTGAAACACATACCTATTTGTCACATGTTTGTTTACAAGTGTGTACACAAGGGTACTAGCACACTCACAACTTCACATACACACCCATGATCCAAAGAGGTCACATACTCTAATCAGTTCATATCCAAGTTTGCACCTACCCTCCCACTTACAGCCCCCTTCCTCCTTTCTCATGAGCTGAGTGTGGGCACACCACACAAACACCCAGAATGCTGTCCCCCAGAACACCCCCCCCAAGATTCCAACCCCGCTGCCCTCAGGGTTTAGGGGTTGAGTCCATGCCTTAGAGAAACCCTGGGGTCTTCACCCCAGTCCCAAAGGGGCAGGACTACCTCTGAGCTCAGAGTTCACCCCTGGTGGCCAGACTGGAGGTGGAGGCAAAGGAGAGTCTATGCTTCCCAGATCTGCCCCAGCCCCTCCCCTTATCCTCATCCCCGCTTCCCTCTCTTCTTGAGTTCCTTCCCTGCTATTTCTCCATCTCCCCATTCTGCCCCCACCTCCCCAGGAGCCCCTGGCCCAGAACCAAACTCTTTTCCAGGTTCCACTGCCTTAGAGGGTATTGGTGCCTCTGTGACAAACAGAGGGACTAACAAGCAAACAGGTCAGTTGGGACAAAACAAAACAAAACACAAGAGGTCATCATCATATCCTGAAGACCTGAGAGGGAGAAAGGGCTAACCAGGCCCAGGGAAGAGCAGGACTGACTGGCCCATGCCAGCATGCTCAACAGACCCAACTGGGAGAAGCCCTAGGTTTCAGTCCTGGTTCTGCTGTGTTACCCTGGATCAATTGCTGCCCCTCTCTGGGTCTCTCTTCTGCTTCTGTACAAAGAGGGAGTTGCAGTCAGTGATTTATGAGGCAATGAGATTCTCAAAGACACTGCAGCAGTTATATAAACAGGGAGGGGGCCTGGGAGCCTTGGGAACACTAAGGGCTCCCTCCCCAGAGGCTCTCTCCTGTCCCCACACCCTTCCCACTGCCTCCTCCCCTTTCTAGGCCTAGGCTCTGCTCTGAATTGAAGCACCAGAAGCCAAGAGCACCCCCAGCCCCCCATACATATAAACACATGTGCTCCCCCAAGCTTTAACCAAGGCCTTTGCCCTCTCTGGACCTTTGGCGATTTGGCTTGTGTATTTAGGGGCTCACATTCGGGCTCTGGCCCAGTGAGCCAGTCTATGTGTGTACTGTCTGTCTGTCCAGCTGCCAGCAGCCTTCAGGCGCCAGGAGGGGAGGCAGCAGTCGGGAGGTGGGGGCAGGGAAGGAGGTAGCGCTGACAAGTTCCAATGTCTGGCTTTCCCTCCTGGAAACCCCAAGCTGGGGCCAGCCCCCCCTTCCCTTCCTGTCTCTCTCGCTCAAGCACGTCCCTTCTAAGAGCCCCTCTCTGCAGACACCCCCAGTGGAACCAAGCCCAGATTTGCTGCCAAGAAGGCCGACATTTCTTAGACTTGCCACGTTAAAGGGGCCTGCACAGGCATGCACTCAAATCCCCCCTCCGAATCCTCCTCCTGTGCACATTCAGACAACCCGAAACACACAAAGACACGGTTGGACACAGCGGCCACCTGTGCACACAGGAGGTAGCACATGGAGTGCATCTGACCCGGGCTCACAGACAAGTACAAACACAGCCATGTACTTACTCCCTGCTTCCTACCCTCAGCTTACCACAGACTCAGAAACACGCACAGTTTCCAGCACGCGGTGCTCATACACGCACAGTCACACACAGGCCGTGCCATGCAGAGAAACAAGAGCAAACCATAGCATATTGCCTCCCTGCACAGCACAACCACCAGGGCCACCACCACTGCCCCGTGCAGATGCAACACAGGAACACAATGCCTGTGCTGCCTGTCCCCTCGTACATATTGCCAAGCATATGGCGACCCCCTGTATCGCCATAGATAACCATTCTTACAGAGCCTGCTGGGCAGAGAGCTACCAAGCAAGCACCCATGCCCTCGACATGTGCACTTGCCCACAGTTACACAGTGCTTTCCTGGACACGGAGACATGCATAAAATCACAGCTACATGCAGTATTTCCCTATGCACAGGCAACCACTGTCCCTTGGACACGCACACAGAGGAGCCCAAACTCAGTTACAGCATTATCCTCTGACATCATTACCCTCTTGTATGCAAGAATAAATTCACAGGGGCCCCCAAAGCACCCAGACAGGAGCTGAGTACACCAACTCAGACACATGTGATGACCCTTTGGTGCACACATGGATTCCTTGTCACTAACAGTTGTCTTCCATGCACACACCCAGGCATGTGTGCAAACTTAGGACACACACAGCTTTCCCTTGCCCTTATACAAACACACAGTGGCCCTCTGCACAGACCAGCACAAATTCACACACACGGCATCACCTGTGTACATGGAGGCAAACAGATTGACAAGTCCCCCCGACATACTCTTCCTTGCACACCTAAGTGGGCATGCTCACAAAAACAGGCCCAGCTATCTGAACTTCACACACAGACACTCAAGCACCCAGGCCCCAACCTCAGCCTCCTGCCTCCCTCCCTTGGCTGGTCAGGGCTGGGAAGGGCTGAGAAGGTGGGGGGCTGGCTCAGCCCTTGTTCCCTCTCTCCCCTGGCTGGCTCGCTCCCTCCGCTCTGGCAGAGTCAGCCAGCCCAGCCCCTGCGCTGGCAGTCCTGGCCGTTCTGGGCAAACTCTCTGCGGCTTGGTCTTCACTGATGCTGCCACTGCAGCAACAGCAGCAGCAGCAGCAGCAGCAACAACAACAACAGCAGCAGCAACAGAGGCAAGAAGGCTGCAGGCGGCTGCCAATGTGGCAGACGGCGGGCAAGGCGGCAGGAAGGAAGCTGGGCCCATTCTTCGCCCACTCACTGGGAGAGACAAAACCAAGGGGGCTGGATGAGCAAGCAAAGCAGCTGGGCAGGGGGACCTCGTGCTCATCCTGGGCTCTGGGCCCACGTTGGCCCCAGACTCACTGCGTGACCTTGAGCCACTTGCTCCCACTCTCTGGTCCTCTTTTCTCTTTCAGCAAGTGAACATTCTGGACTGGACACTTCTTCCAGCTCCAAAGCTTATATCCAAATCAGTGCAGAGAACTCATAGGAGGGAGATGTGGGTTCACTCTGGCTTCAGGCTAGTCCCTTTCCCTCTCAGAGACTAAGCCTTTCTGTACAGCTCTCACTCTTGACAAAATGTTTTCATTCTACAAAGGTAGCACCATTCTGCAGATAAGAAAACTAAGGTTCAGAGAGGTCAATGATGCACCTAAGGTTACCTAGCAAATAAGTGGCAGCTGGGACAGGAGCTTGGGGCTTCTGATTCCGTCTCTAAAATCAGTGCTGTCTCCCTTGTCTTCCATTCATCCCATACCCTCAAGGTATCCTGCTGCCCCTGAGACACCCCCGCCCCCTGCTTCCCCCAGACCTGGGCCCCACCGGAGCCACCTGGTTCTGCCCTGGGGAGTCAGGGTGCAAAGGCCAGACAGGCCTCCCACCAGCATTCCAGATGCCGCTGGGAACACAGCTGTCAGCAGGGCCAAGACAGCCAAAAGCCGCCTCCCAAGCAGGCCCACATAATTGATACATTGTCAACTCAAAACAGAGCTGCTGTGGGATCTTGGGCAAGCCCCAGTTCTCTCTGGGCCTTGGTTTCTTCATCTGACTGCAGTGGATTGGGCTAAACCATTTCCAAGGGCCCTTTCAGCTTGGACAGTTGCCCAGGGAGTGACCAAGGAGAAACACAGTAGGAGAAGCAGCTGTACCAAGGTGCCCAGCCAGCCATGGGTTTGTCTCAGTGTTTGGAACCAGGGAATCTGGCCCCTGACTCACCTATAGGCCAGAGTTGCATCTGGGCCCTCTCTGAGTTTCCACTTGGGGAGTTTTTGCAGGATGATGAGTGGACAAACGGACAAAGGTACGAAGGAAAGAAGAGAAAAGAGGCCCTCAACCAATACTCTAGAGCTTAGCAGCCCCTGAGGAGGAAGGAGGGCAAAAGGCAGAGGGAGGCTCTCCCCCTACCCACCTCCTTTGTGTATTTGATAAACCTCTCTGGAGGCTCACTCTGCCCCACCCTACAGGGCCGTCTGTGGGGAGGATAAATAGAGGCTAGACAGTCGTAAGAGGATGGTGAATGCTGTGGGATCAGCCCTGGGACTGGAAGAGGCACCCAGCTCTCACCTGTGAGGATGAAGAAAGGGCTCTGGAAGGAGTCACAGGTATTGAGCTCAAGCTTCCAGGATAGGTCAGACTAAGCGGGTGCAGTATGCATGCTTGAATGTGTGTCTGTGCTGGTGTAATTACGATCCCATTCTACAGACAGGGCAATCAATGCGCAGAGGCAGAGAGGCAGAGCCAGGCCTTACACCCAGGCCTGCCTGACTGCAAAGCCAGTATTTTTTGTGCTATGCCACGCTGCCTCCCAAAGGAGTGAATTGCTAATGGTGGCATTTCAGATTTCAGATGTAGTGACAGCAAACTAGTGAAGAGGTTCTGGACAGATGGTTCCCAATCGGGTCCCTGCCTCCGGCAAGCAGAGCAGAGGGCTGTCAGGGCAGGCGAAGTGCCCTCCCCTCCATTCCTCTTATGTGTGGGATGCAGGCAGTCCCCCCACACACACTCTCCTCACCATCCTCCTCCAGGCCTTTGGCCCTGCCTGGGTGACCTGCATGAGCTCAGCTTTCCAGCAGCCCTGCGGAGGAGTCAGCCAGGGCAGAGGCTGTCTCTGCCCTCTCAATGCTTGGCACTGCCAAGGGAGGCGGGGCTGCAGACGGGTAGGGGGCAGCTCCCAGCCACCAAGCCTCCAGTCCAGTCCCCCAAACTCGGGCACCCACCCCCTGGGGTTTGCTGCAGAGGCCCAGGCAGGGACAGGTGGTGCAGGGCTGGGGCACTCTGGTCAGGCCCGTCCCTGTTGCTGCAGCCTTGTTGAGCTGCCATTAACAAGTGGCCGGAGGTTGCCGTGTCTCCATGGAGACCAGACAGTCAGTGCGGCTCCGGGGTGAGGGCCGTGATTAGTGAGTGTCAGCTTTGCCAGCTCTTCCCACCTCCCACCGCTGGGCTCAGAGACAGCAGGCCTGGCCGGGGGTGGGAAAGACAGGGAGGGGGGCTCCCAAGCCAGGCCCCAGGTTCTGTGTCTTTGTCTCGCCCAGTGGCTCCTCAGTTCCCCCTGCCTTCCCTCCCAATCCATCTTCCACTCAGCCTCCAGGGTGAGCTTTCTAGAACACCAGCTGAATTCTGACACTGCCTGCCTTCTTTAAGAACTTTCCATGCCTTTCCATTCTTTTGAGGCTGAGTCAAATTCTTTATCACGGCATTCAGATCTTTCATTCATTCATTCATTCTTGCATTCTCTCATTCACACAACACATCTTTTTTTGAGCACCTACCATGGGCCAGGGAGCCAGCTAGGTATACACACTTAATAAACAAGCATGCTCCTTGCCTTCAAGGAACTTCTGATCTAGTGAGGAAAATACACTATAAGTAAAATGCAAATCAACAGATGCACGATTACAATCACAAAAAGGGCTGGAAAAGAAAAGAGCGTGTGTTGTTCGAGAACAATTTGTAGGGGCTAGCCTACCTAGGGTTGTCAGCCTGGCTTCTCCAAGGCCACAGTCACAGACACTGATGGGGACTCACCCTCACCTGTGGGGAGACGGGGGAAGAGCATGGAGGGAACAGCCTGCATCAGGGCCCCAGTCTCCAGCCCTGGCCTGCTCCTCCACCGCACCGCCACCCTCACCCAGGTTTCTATCTGGGTTAAAGGCATCAGGCCTTATCCAAGGGAGAAGCCTCTGAGTTATCACTAACTCTTTTCCCCTGTGCTCACCTCTCATTAATCATGTCCTATCTGTTCTCTCACTGTCTTCTCTGTCCTCAGTGCCCCATAACGGGTTTATCCATTCATCCCATTATGAATTGAGCGCCCCCTATGTGCCGGGCACTGTGCTGAGACATGTGGACGCGGTAGTGAACAGGACCACACAGTCACTGCCCTGGCCAGAGTCCAGCCGAGGAAGAGGAAGAGGAGGACCTACTGTAGACCTAGAAGAGCCTCCAGTAGAAAGTGTGGCCAAACTGAGACCTGAGGGAGGACAAGGAATTAGCCGGACAAAGGGAGGGGGAGATGTCCTGTGCGCGGGCTATGAGCTGGTGGGGAGCTACTGGGGGACTTTAACCCATGGGGAGCATGCTCAGATCTGCTCCCCAGCACCCAGTCTCTCCCCTTCCGGTTCACTCCCCACACGACAGTTAGAATCATCTTTCTAAAATAGGCACAATCATGTCCCTGCCCAGCTCTTAAAGTCCTACTCTGTCTCCAGCCCTTTAAAGTCTAAACTCGGCAACCAGGCACTTGAGGCCCTTGAAGCCGCCTTTCCAGCCTCACTTCCTATCACTCCTCCCAGCTGACTCTGCTCAGCCACACCCAGACAGGGCATATCCTTCCATATCTCAGGGCCTTTGTCCATGTAGTAAGTACACTCCTTCTGGAATGCCCTCCTCTACTTTTCCAGGTGAATTCTTCATCCATCAGGATCCATAGACTCCCCTCCTCCAAGAAGGACCTGACCCCTGTTCCCCAACAAGAATACATTTCCTCTCTATGCCCCCATTACACTTAATTACAGATAGCAAATATTCATTGAATGCTTCTTTGTATGTGCTAGACTTTATAGAAGCATTTCATGTTCATGGCATTATTTCATCCTCATGGCTATCTTGTAAGAAAGTGTCTTATCATCATCCCCATTTTACAAATGTGAAACTGAGGCTCAGAAAGGGTGACTGGCCCAGTCCCCAAATGTAATAAATCTGATTCATTCAGGGTCTCCAGAGCCCAGCATATAGCTCCACACACTGGAGGGGTGTGCAAATGTATGTGGAATTAATAAATAACTTTACCTTGAACGCTACAAGAGGGTTGTAAGATACTCTCACAAGTTTCTGAGGGAAAATTAAATGGATCTGTTCATCATCCTCGGACAGAGATCATGCCTAGTCTAGCATCTGGCTCCTGGCCCAGCCCCCAAAAAGATCTGCTGGTGACCTTGAGATTCCCGTTCTCTGGCTAGCAGCCCCTAAGGAATGAGACAGATCCAGCTTTGAATCTCAGCTGTGACCTTAGATATAGCTGTTTGACCCCAAGCAAGTGACTTTATTCCTCTGAGTCTCGGTTTATCTTCTAAATGGGTTAAATAATGACTGCTTTTGTTGTGAAGATAATAGATGGCAGCCATTCTTATTATCTCCCAAGTGTCTACTATGTGCTATGCTGAGCTTTGTCATTTATTCTTAATTAACTTGGCCCTTAGGCCCAGGACACCAGGGAGGCAGGAGCCCCTGCATTTCAGAGGGCCCATTCCAGTCTTCCTCTCCTGACCCTTCCCCACCAAGTGAGGAGTCAGAGAGGCCAAGAGGCCATGTCTACCTGAAGCCCACCTCCACAGCCTTCTAGACCACCTCCAGGTCCCAGGGTCCCTTGAGCTAGCTTCCAGGGCCTGAATGGGCCCTTGCCTAGTCCACTGCCCAGGTAGATTCCTAGGCCTGAGAGGTGGGCCAAAGGGCAGCTGTTCACTGGGGGCTAGTGAACAGAGTTGGGACATGCAGTTGGTAGGGCAGGGAGGGGATGGGAGAGGAAAAGGGCCTCTGGTGTACTCTAATTAAGGACCAGTTTGCCCTAACTAATTTTTTTTTTTTTTAAGATTTATTTTTATTGTGTTTTTTTTTGACAGAGAGTGAGACAGAGAGAAGAGGGAGGGCCCAGAGCAGTCTCCATAGTTGTACATCATTGGTTTTCGATATAGTTTCACTCCATGGTGGGCGCAGGGTCATGCAGGGCAGGAACCAGGCCAGGGACCTCCCACATGGGAAGCTCACCCCAGCAAGAACTGAACTGGGGCCACACCCCAGTTCAACATATGGGTCTGCATGGGTCGTGACCAGGATTCAATCCTCGGACCCTGGGACTGCAAAGCCAGCACTCAACCCGCTGAGCCATCCCAGCTTCCCCGCTAACTAATCTTCACAAATGCCCTGGAAGGCAGGAATTATTAGCATTATTTTAGAAATGAATAAACTGAGGCTCAGACTAGAGGAATGACTCCAAAGCATGTTCATTTTACTACCTCTGAGGTAACAGTGCTTTATATCCTCATGCTTTACATCTATTATGTCATTTAATTTGCACAGCAACCCTAAGAGATAAGTAATATTATCATCCCACTTTACAGGTGAGGAAACTGAGGCACAGAAGGATTAAGGGACTTGCTGAAGTTCACACAGCTCGTAATGGCAAATCTGGGAGATGAACCTTGGCAATCAAGCTCTTCATTCTAACCTCTGCTGTGTGTTACTATTATCATAGTTACAACTCAGTTCCTTAACTTGGCTAGCAAGCCCTCTGCCTCAGTCGTCTGTCTGGAGAATGGGATACAGGAAAGGGGCTCTGAGTGCCCCCTGGTTGTAAAGCTAGGAGGAGGCAGAAATGGAATCCAAGCTGAAGGGAGGGCCTAATGGAAGGAGCTGGGGGACTGGGGCTTGACTCTACTCCTCACCCTTTGTCCTGCAGCCTCAGGAGAGCAAGGCAGGGCCCTGGCGGCTGCTTGGAGAGAGGCCTCTCTGGCCTGAGCTCACAACTATGCCCTCCCTCCCTCCCCAGCCTGTGGCCTGAGAAGATGGCGCTTTCCCAGGGCCCAGGCAGAGGCAGCAGCCGCCCCCACCCAGCTTCAAGGCCCAGCTGTGGGGCGGCTGCCCAAGCTCCCAGGCCCGCCTCTCCTCTCCGTTGGCCAAGTTGCTGCTCTGTGGTCACCTGGACCCAATTTCCTCCTTCCTGCCTCCTCCCATCTCTGGGAAGCGCCCCTCGGCTGCCCTGCCAATTTCCAAAGTCTTCTCCCCTAGGAAGCCATTTCTGTTTCCCCCCCACCCCGCCCCCCCAGGTCTCCTACCCCTACTTGGAACACTCCAGCTCCTCTCCCTTCAGCCCCACACACAGAGAATCATTTGGACCATCAGCCCATTTTCCATTTGGTTCCTGGCTGAACATTGGGTCCCCCTGGCCAGACTGTGAGTTCCCTTCCCTAGCGTGGTTATCACATTGTGTGCTTCCCTCTCTCCCCAAAGTGCCTGGCAGGGAGGAGCCCAGAACCGGAGTTGTCTGTGCTCCAGGAACTGAAACTTGGTGCTCAGAGGCCTGTTCTTCATGTGTCTGAGGTCAACCTATGCCTCATTTAAGGAGGAGACTCAGGGAGGCCAGGGAAAGGAAGAGAATTGACAAGGTCGCCCAGAGGCCAGGCCAGGATTCAAATCCAGGTTTTCTGACTGTCAGGCCCAGGCTTCTGATACACTCTGTGAACTGAGTGTCTAATCCTCCCAGGTCCTCATTTTCAGGCAGGGAAACAAAAGTTCCTGACAATGTATCAGGGGTTAATTTTGCCTTAAATGCCTTATCTGGAAAAGCTCCAAAGAGACTACTAGTTCTACCTGCCTCCATTTATCCCCATTTGATAAACAAGCAAACTGAGACCCTGAAAGCAGAGGAGACCTCTTCAAGGTCATCCTGAGCTGGGGCTAGTGCTGATATTGGATTCCACGTGGAATTCTTTGAAGAAGAACTAAGTATCACCAACTAATTCATTCATTCAACAAAGATAATTTTTTTCTTTTATTTTTGAGAGCCTAATAATGAGTGCGCTGAGTGCCGAGAATATAAAGGTAAAAAAAAAAAAAAAAAAAGACAGTCATAGCTGGAATGGACATGCAGGGGTCCCTGGGTACAGGAAATGTTCAGTGTCAAAATTTTCTGTGTCTTAATCTGGGTACCAGTTACACAGTGTGTACAGTTTGTGAAAATTCAACAAGTTATATATTTTGATATGTACACTTTTCTGAATGTATATTTCAGTAAAAAGTTTTTTTTTTAGTACAGTCACAAGCATTGAGTTCACAGAGCAACAGTATGCTAGAGGAGTTGAGATGTTAAACAACAAATTACACAAATAATTGCTTAATGACAATTGTGGCAAGTGCTACAATAAAGTAGAAGGTGCTATGGGCTGTGGAGTGGGAGGTCCTGATCAAGTGGGAAGGCTTCTCAAAGGAGGTGAAGTAATTTTTATAAACTGAACTGTAAAGAATGAGTAGGAATTCACATAGAAGAAATGATTCCTAATCCCTACCTCACACCACACAAAAATGAATTCAAGGTGAATCATGGACTTAAATGTAAAAGCTAACACTATTATGCCTCTAGAAGAAAATAATATATGGGAATATCTATATGCCCTTGGGATAGGCAAGGTTTCTTAGGCATTCAAAAGCACTAAGCTGGGGAAGCTGGGATGGCTCAGGGGGTTCAGTGCTTGCTTGGCAGCCCCGAGGACTGAGGATGAAATCCCAGCCCCACCCATGCAGACTCATGTACTGAACTGGGGTGTGCCTCCCATGCGGGAGGCCCCCAGTTTGGTTCCCGCCCTGCATAGCCCCCATCCACCTGTGTGGAACGAAATCATGCCAAAAGCTGATGACGTGCAGCTGTGGAGACTGCTCTGGGCCCTCCCCCTTCTCTCTGTCTCTCTCTGTCTCTGTCTTTCTCTCTGTCAAAAACAATAATATAAAATTTTTTTTTTTTTTTAATTTATTGTTAAATTTGATGAGGTTACATTGGTTGGTAACAATTAGACAGTTTACAGATGTACAAGTCCACCTCACATCATTCATGCATCGTATTATGTGCCCATCACTCAGTATCAGCTCCCCTTCCATCACCTTATATCTAGTGCCCACTCCCACCTCCCCCCTAAAATTTTTTTTTTTTTAAAGCACTAAGCATAAAGCAAGATTATCAGGGCATGGTGGGAAGCGTTCAAGACAGAGAAAACAGTATGTGTGACTTGCCCAGGGGAACGAAGGAGCAAGATGCATTGGAAGAACTGAGAACAGGCCAGAAGAAA